>MU273471.1:0-57669 GCA_022160365.1 Vararia minispora EC-137
CCCCGCCCGACCACACCCCCGAACCCGAGCCGCACTTCGCCCCACCGGCCCCCGCACCCGAGCCTATGCCCGCTTCCCGCCGCTCTTCGCACCGTACGCGCCCCGCGCTCGCACCCGCACCGGGAACTCCCGCGCGCCACCCACCCGCAATCATCTACGCCGCCGCGAACGCAGACGGCTCGTACGAGGCCTTCGCGCCGCCCCGCATCGTCCCGCGCGCAGCCTACACCGGCCCAGGCCCGAGCGCATCCGTCCCGCACCTCGCGCCGCCGCACCACGAACACACCCACACCCACGCCCACGCGCCCGGCGTCGCGCCCAGCTATTCCGATCCGCTCCCCGCGCACGCTGCGTCGGTGCAGTCGTTCCATCTTCCTGCTGCGCCGGGCGTAGCGGTGTCGCATCGGTCGGCTGTTGCTCCTTCGCACCATTCTGCTGTTGCTCCTTCGCACCATTCTGCCGTCGCACCGTCGCACCATTCTGCCGTCGCACCGTCGCACCACTCGGCCATCGCACCGTCGCACCACTCGGCCATCGCACCGTCGCACCACTCCTCCCGGCCCTCGACAGGCGACCGCGAGCGGCGATCCCTCAACGCGTCCTCGCGCTCACGCGAACGCACCCGCGACGGTTGGGAGCGTACCCGCGACCGCGACGGTTGGGAACGCATCCGCGGCCGCGACGGCTGGGAACGCATCCGCGATCGCGACGGCTGGGAGCGCATCCGCGCATCGCGCGTCCCGCGACCAGAATCGCTCCCTCCGGAGCCCGCACCGGCTCCCCGAAGTGGCGTCGGCGCCTTTGGACTCGGACGCTTGCGGAGGGCGCGCGGTGCGGATGCGGATGCGGGGCCGAGGACGGGGACGAGGATGGCGGCGAGAACGAGAATGGCGACGGGCGCAGGCGGGAGGTCAGGCGGCGAGGACACGGACAAGGACGAAGGGAGCGATTCGTCGGGGAGCACGTACTACGTCCTCCCGTCGCCGGGCCAGAAAGTCCGGATCATCGTGCGTGCCGTCTCGCGAGCTCTCGCAGGCGCTCACCCGCGCGCCGCTATCGCTACAGCGTCCGCCGGAAGAACCGGATCTCGCGGCGCCGCGCGCGCATACGCTGCCGCGGGCGGCTGCTGGAGCTGCGCGCGTGTATGCGCAGACGAGTGCGCGTGCGGTGGAGCGAGGGACGGTGCAGCGTCAGCCGGCGTCCGCGTTTTTGTCGCTGCGCGATAGGTTCTATAAGCCTTTACAGCCGGCGCGGGCGCAGGCGCAGGCGCCCGTGCAGGTGCAGGTGCGTGGTGGGCTCTCGCTCTCGAGGCCGTGTAGGGCTGATGTGGGACGGGGCAGGAAAGACGGCCGCTGCTGATGCGGTTGTGGAGGAGGTAGCTGGCTTTGGAGAGGGCTGGGATGTGGTGGGGAATATTGGAGGTGCGCGTGTAAGCTTGTGTGCTGCTGCGACGGGCTGACCGGTCGAATGGAAAGGCGGCGCGCTCGGGCTCGTCGTTGCGTAGGACGCGCGTATATGCGCTGTTCTGCGTACGTCGTGGCTGACGACGGCGCGCATACAGCCTCGTCATCTCTCCGCCCCCCCTTCGTCTCTTCTCTACTTCTGACTCCGCCATCGACGTTGTCCTGCATTTCCCGTCCGTCCGCGTCCCTCGTCCGTCCAGCCCTGCATCTCTCCATCCAGCCCTCGCACATCTCTGCTCTCTTTACCCGGCCCCGCTCGACGCACGGACCGCCCCCCGCGCATGCTGTATAGACTACACCGCATACGCGCCGCGACTTAATGCCCCCTACTACACACTGTACCAACACCACCACTGCCACCCCGCGCTCGATGCCGGCCGCCCGCTGGACGTGTATTTGTGCCCGATGCGGAAGCACGCCGCGATGCGATACGATACGATACGATACGACGCGATACGTCGACGAGATTAATGCAGGTGATGATTCGCTTTTGAGTGGGTGGTGACTCGTTTCGGGCAGGCGGATGATCCGCTCCGATCGCGCGGCGGGGTATACGTGGGGCGCGGGGTGCGGGGTATGGGACGCTGGGCGCTGGGCGCGGGTGAGCGCGGGAGCCGGCGAGTGCGGGAGGGTGAGCGGATTTCGCGGGGCAGGGCACGCACGTCGGTCGCAGGCGCAGGTGCGGCGGACCGCAGGGACCTGCCTCAGACCTCCGCCCGCGGCGGCCAGCGTGGAAGACGCGGGAGAGCGCGCCGTGGCTTCTCCCGCCACGTCAGATTATCGATTTCCTGTCCCTCGCCGCCTTGCGCCCTTTCGTCCCGCCCGCTCTTCCATTCACTCTCGCCCCCCTTGTGCGCACGGGGTTCTGGGCCGCATGACACGAGGTTCTGGACCGCCCGCTACAAGGTTCGTGCGCCCCGCGCGCCGAGCGCACCACTCGTACGAAGATCACTCGCCCCGTACTTACGCCCCTGCGCAAGCCAGCCCACGCGCCATTATACCACCGTGCGGCGTCCTCTCGCACTCGTCACCCCCGACCGGGACGTCCGGCGGAAGAGGACGACGAGAGCAAGTGCATCTAACATCTGTCACGTATTGTGATTCATACGCGCGACGCCGGTATTAACGCGTGAGACGTTCGAAAACGGACATCCTGCGCCCCGCGCCTCGAGGTTACCGCCCGCCCAGGCACCTTAAAAATTGCCCCTGGCTAGGACAGGGATAGGCCTGCGCCTCGCGCGCGCGTATCACGCGTGTGCCGCGCGTGAGGGCGGGCAGCTGACCGTGACGCGCTCTGCGTGTCTTCGTGCGCGCGGGCGCGAGAGCGCCGCCGCACTGCTCCGCACCGCCTTGCGCCGCGGACGGACGGGCTTGTCCGTGGCGGCGTACCTGTCGGCCCTGTGCAACCGGGAGCGCACCGAGGGGGCGTGTGTGGTCTGTAGCGGGCACGCTGGACTTAGGGTCGTCTTGGCATCTTGACTGCTGCACCGTGCGCCGTGCGCAACAGGCAGGTTCACAGGCTGTGCGAACGCACAACAGGATGGTCTCCGAAGCAAGTCTTAGCAGCGGGCGCCGCGGTGACGTGCAGCCGCCGTTGCGTGTGCCCCGTGCTGCCCTCCGACCACGCGTTCCCGCCGCGCAACAAGCCAGCGGCGGCCTCTGCCACTGCATGAGCTCGGCCCTCACTTGGCGAGGAGAGGGTCGGAACATACCCTTCCCGGATCGGTGAGCTTTCGTGCGCGTTGGGGGAGGGTTGCCTTTGCAGCCTGGGAAGCGTGGTCGAGGTTCCGATGGCGGGCGAAAGAGGATCGACGTGATGCGCAAGAGAGTGGAATGGTTGGCGCCAGTGGCAGTGGAATAGTCAGCGTGGGCTTGCTCTGCTCTAGCGGATTCAGCGCAAGCGCCATAAAACTATCGTGCGAGTCACAGTCACTCCACAACCGTAGTGAGCGATTGTTTTGCTGCTCGTCAGCGGGGCGCTTAGCTGTCTCGAGAACATGCATGCTATGACGGCGGGAGCGCCCCAGTCCACTCAGCCTCGGCAGGGCGACCTCGCTTGGACTCGGGGTATCATGAGCTCCCTGAAGTGCAAACGCACAACAATCCGAGCCTGGGGTCGAGGAAAGATGACATGCTTACCCGTCACATCATACGGTATACACAAATGCTAGTCAAGGGTATACCCTTCACACCGGCGTGATGTCGTTCAGCCGCGCCCTCTGTGATCTCCGCTGAAACTGCACAACTCTACCCACGTCCTCGCGGAAGAACCACCTTCCCCAAGGTGAGAACCCGCACTTATCACCGTCGGCTTCGAGGCACGTGAGCCAGTAGAGCCTGCGTACGCACCCACCATGAGCGGACGGGCGCAGACGAAGAGAAAGGGAAGGACACACACAAGCCCTACGCCGACGGCGCTGACCCAATCGAGCGTCGTCGCGGGCGCGGATGCGCCCTGGTAGCTCACGACGGCTTTCGGGATGCCGAGCCCTGCGATCAACGCCGACGTGAGCAATCGGAAGGGTGTGAGGTACACAAAGAGCGCGGGCGCGCGGCTATCGCTGTTGTTCTGCGCGGACAACGTGGTCGCTGGGGGGTAAATGAGGATGGGCTGTGCACCGTCCGCGTCCCAGACGGGCTGGACGGATGGGGCGGACACCGGCAGATGGACAACGATTGGGCGCCGCGACACGTCATTATCGTCGTAAGGAGACTCTACGCCCGAGATGTCCTGGCCCTGGCCTTCGTCGGGAGACAGCGGCCCCTCCGCCGCGTCGGAGTCCGCGTGCCACCGCCGTCTGCGTCGGACGTCGGGGCCGCGCCGGCGTGCTTCGGCGCGCTCACGCTCGGCCTCCGTTGGGCCGATCGCGATGTCGTGGCCGTCGGGGTAGCGCAGGAGCATGCGTGGGGGAAGAGAGTGTGAGCTCGAGCCGCTGGCGGCGGAGGGACTCCTGCTCGGAAGCGGCTCGGGGGCGGCGGGGGTGAGCGGCGAAGAGGATGAGGATGCGGACGCGCTGGCGGCGGTGGAGACCTCCATGGCCCAGTCGGCCACGCGCCTCTGCGTGGCGAAGTAGTTGGCGACGGCCTCGGAGTCGGACGTGTACTCCGTCATGGGGGTCAGGTAGTGTTATGTGCGATGCAGAGGGCGTTGTTAGCGACGATTGAGGACTCTTTGCTGAGCGGAGCGGATGGTAGTTGTGGCATGTTGCATGAAGAACTCGTCGAGATTGTATATACCCGCGTGGAGGAGAGCTCAATGAACAACAGCGAGCTAGGACACAGGGAGGCGGTGTACAAGATGCACCGCATGAGCCGCGTGACTGACGCGGCTGGACGCTTTCGGATATGACATAGGGGGAGAAAAGCAAGCGAGATGCCGGTCGGACATTCGGACACGTTCTGTTGTCCGCGATCGGAGCTGGCAGGACGCGTCGCGTCACGGTTGGGCTTTGGTTTCTCGACAACGACCATCCCTGGACACATCCTCCTGCGTGGCGGCAGACTCGCATTACTTGTTTTCCGCCGACTGTGAAAGAGTATTCTAGTGCCATACGGATGTCAACGCCGTCGTCTGACCGCCGGCTCCCAGAATGTCGCCTTACTGACAGCGAACAGCGAAGGTGACCTCAGTCTAGCCAAAGACCCTTACTTTTTCTCTAGCTGTAGGCGTTTTCAACCCGCTCGTACACCCGCTAATACTCAAGAAGAGGGCCCGTTCACGTGCTCCGTCACGGTTCGGTCCGTGGGCACTGGTAGCTTTACCGGGAACAACCTGACGATAAGCGCTGGCCTGTTAACATGTAGGCTCTTCCCATCCTCCCATCGATGTCTCTAGCACTCGATCTTCTTGTACACCATCCATGTCTACATCCAAGCTTAAAACGCACGGAAATCTGGCTCAAGGGGCTACTGTTGAGCGGTATGTTGCGGTTGCTTATCTCCTAAGCTGCTGCCGGGCTTAGTCGAACACGCAGTTCTCGACAACCTAATGAAGTGATAAGGTCAGGAGAACCTTTTTATGCCGAACATCGACGTGACTGAGCAAGCTCTGCGTAGTTCCGGACATCCCAAACCCAGTGATGTTGTGCAAATCAAAGGCAATCCCTACGGTCATCGCTCTAATGGCGACCTGCGCGCTAACCGAGTAATTGTGGCAGTTCTTCGCGCCGTTGACCTTCCCCGAGGCAAGATCGGGATGATCAATCCGAGCTTCTTTGTCTCTGTCTCTTTTGGCGATTCCGAACCGTCGCTTCGTACTAAGTCTGTCCCCGGAAAGAAGGGGCTGGCGGAATGGGACGAAGTGCTCGAGTTTGAACAATCGTGCGCGAAATTTTCAAACGTCGTCGTCACGATTCACGGCTAATACCCCTTCCTCAGGGTGTTAGATTCAGCAACCCCTCTCACTCTGCGCGTCTTTAGGGAACAACGAGCTTTCAACATTGGCAGGAAGCCCGAGCTCTGGGGTTCGTGCCAGATCGCCGCAGAACAACCCCATACTCTATCAGGCGACGGTGAACCTTCCCTGTTGATGCAATGGCTTGAACTGACCTCGCGCTGTCCTAGATCTCGTCGTGAGTCTTGAATCTGGTACCAAGATCGCGACTTCAAGCAAGCCATCACTCCATCTGTCTGTACGCCGACTGTCCTTCAGGACGGCGGTCTCCCATGCCATCGATGAAGTTCAAGGCGCGGGAAACGCGATGAATCAGATATCGACAGCACCCAACCTTTCTACCGCGATTACAAATACCTCGGCTATCGTAGGCGCAGTGAACAGCTTTAGTGATGCGTACCCTACCTGGGAACCCCTCGTGTCGAAGATCAAGTTCGTGGTAGACATTGGAGGAAAGCTTGCTCAGGTGTGTGCGCTATATCTGTCGGGTCGGGTCCTCATCTTGATGTGACTATCATAGATTCACCCATTCGCACTCATGGCCTGGTCGCTGCTATCTGCTGTACCAAAGGTTTACCTTTTCTGCTTCACTTCACTACCAGATACACTCATGCCTCGTTGTCTGCTTTGCTTATAGACTATCGACGCGCAAGTGCAGCGCGACCAAAACGTCAATACACTCTTGGACGAATTGAACGATGCTTTCGAGGTTGTCGTCGGAAATAGGAGTAATGAAGATTTTGAGATGCATTGCCAAGATCCGACTCTCGTGCCGATTGTCGCTTCCATGTTGCAACAAGCAGGTGAGTGCTGTCGCTTTATTCAGCTATATGCGAGCACACCTGGCTTCTGTAAGTACCGCTCGAAATCTCTGCAGCAGATGACTGAGATCTTCTCGCTTTTAAGGGAAGCGAGCGGCGAAGAACTTTTTCCTTTCCGACACCGACAATCTTATACAGAACTACAGGGATGTTCTCCGCAAACTCAAGGATGCTTTTCTCAGCCGTAGTACGGCCCTGATTCGAATTCACGTACTTCAAGTTGCCAGCACATTAGACGATCTTGGTGCCTCTTGCTTCTCCGCGTTCTCGCTTTCCCTGACATTTGCCGCGTAGAGGCCATCACTTTGTTCAACGGACTCGGCTATGGCGAAGGTGCAGCCTTCAACCCTGAGAAGGACTACTTAGAAGGCACACGAGCTCGATTCTTCGACGCCATTCACTCTTGGGTTGATACCAATGACTCGCCCAGAGTACTGGTTCTCTTTGGTCAAGCCGGCACGGGGAAGTCAGCAATTGCGCACGAAGTTTCGCGACGTTTCCACGATAATGGCCAACTCACCTCTTCCTTCACTTTCAACCGCTCGGCTCCTCCTAAACCTCATCTTCCCATCGTGGCTCTCGCAGGAGACTTGTCTTGGCGTATTGCATCGTTTAAAACACTTTCCCTCCAGTCGATCCGTACAAATCCTGATCTCCTTCGCAAGACAACGCACTGCAACACGCTTTTTGACCGATTACTCGTCGATACCTTCGACAAACTTGACATTCTCGGTCGTGTAATCGTCGTGTTCGACGCTCTCGACGAGTGCGGAATGGAGGCAGACCGAACGTCACTCGTATCTATCCTCTCCAACAGGACGGATGAGCTTCCTTCAAACGTGCGCATTTTCGTCACGGCAAGGCCAGAGAGGGATCTTGAATCTGCATTCAGCAATAACCCTTCGGTCCAGGTCTTACGCATGGATGACCCTACCTTGTCTTCCTCTACCTCATCTGACATTCACCGGTACATCCGTCATTGTCTTCCTTCCGCCTTCTCGGACGGCGACTGTACCCGCATAGGCAACGAATCTGGGACCTTGTTCCAGTGGGCCGCCGTTGCGTGTCATTTCATCACTCACCCTCCTCCCGGGCGTACTCCGCGCCGATGCTTCGACATCTTGTTCGACCAGCAGGCGAACAGCGCTCAAAAGAGCCTCGATGCGCTTTATACAAGCGTTCTTAACACCCTGTTCCCTACCATCGCCGAAGACGCTGATATTGCTCACCGCTTTCAGTACGTATTAGGCCATGTGCTTGCCGCCTCTGAACCCCTCTCCCGCACGTCTCTTGCTGCTTTCCGGCCCTTTTCACCTATATCAACATCTGTGCCAGTATTCGTCGAGTCTGACGAGGACATCGATTCTGTGATCGTCTGGATGGGCGCACTGCTGAGCAACGTCGAGCAGACGGAAGCTCCTATCGCCCCTTTACACACTTCATTTCGCGACTTTCTCAATAGCAAGGCGCGGAGCGGGGTATTCTTCGTCGACAATGACGCAGCTCATGCCCAACTCACGTACTGCTGCCTTGGACTCATGCTCGCTAATCTCAAGTTTAATATCTGCTGCCTGGAGACATCTCACATACGCAACAGAGACATCCCTAGCCTCGCCTCGCGCTTGGATGATCACGTCTCCCATTCCCTCTTATACGCTTCCCGATTCTGGCACTACCATCTTGCGAAGACTGGCGGCAGTGAGAACTTGATTCAGCTTCTGACCGATCTCTTCCGTTCGAAATTTCTTTTCTGGCTTGAAATCTTGAGTCTTGTTGATCAAGTTTATCTGGCAACTGCGGCTCTGGTTTCTGCTGAGAGCTGGCTAGCAAAGATCGCCTCGGTGATAATGATTTATCCAATCAACAAGCAGTATCTAATTCATTTTAACAGGGAGATTACCTAGAAGTCAATACATTATCCGCTCTTGTCAACGAATGTTTGAAGTTTGTGCGATATTTCTCTGCGCCCATAGCGCAGAGCACTCCACACATTTATATATCCACCCTCCCGTTTTCCCCCGCGCGGTCACAAGTCCGCGCTTCATACAAGCCACTCTTTCCGAAGTCATTGCGCTTATCTCACGGGTTGCTTCAACAGTGGCCCGCCTTAGAAGTCGAAATTTCGACGGATGACTATGTCCGGGCTCTCGCCGTTTCTCCCGATAGTCAGCGAGTTGCTGCCGTAGCTGACGATAACGGTATTACAATATGGGACACTACGACCGCTACCATAACCGGGGGACCTTTTAAGCTTGAAAGCCACATCGCGAAGCCCTCTTCGGTCGCGTTTTCCCTCGATGGACGGGAAGTCATGCTTGCATTTTCTGACGGGAGTCTGTACGTGCGAAACATTCAAACCGGAGAGCAGTCCGTTGTATCACGCGACAAAGACCTACAAGTTATGCATATGCCCCATCCCGTCTTCTCCCCCAACAGCGACCGCGTCTTAGGTGTCTTCCTGCATGATAATACCATGCATGTCCAAGACAGCGCAACCGGCGAGTTCATCTCAGGACCATTTACCGGACATACGGGAGTCATATGCTCCTGCTCTTTTTCCTCTGACGGAAAACGAATCGTGTCGTGCGCCGGGGATGAGACAATCCGCGTATGGAATGCGAGCACGGCCGAGCTTGCTGCAGGTCCGTTTCAAAGTAAAAGTTTCAATGTCGCTTTTTCGCCGAACGGTCAATATATCGCTTCCGATAAGGCCGACTATACTTTCAGCATTCGAGACGCAGCTACAGGGACAGTTGTCATGAACTCGTCCTCTGGACACGAACGTTCCATTTGCTCCCTTTCGTTTTCGCCTGATGGACACCGTATCGCCTCAGCTTCGGAAGACTGCACCATTCGCATGTGGGATACGACAACGGGAACATGCACGGCTGTATTTACCGGACACACATTGGCGGTCGACAATGTTGTCTTTACTCCCGACGGGCATCGGTTGGTGTCTAGCTCCTTCGACCGTACCATCCGAATCTGGGATGCAAACCCCATTGAGCTTGACGCAAAGCCCAGTGTCCACTCCGATGCTATCCGAGCAATCGTGTTCTCTCCTAGCGGCGAGCGGATCGCGTCAGCTTCTTCAGATCCGACCGTCCGCCTCTGGGACACATCGAACGGACAGTCCGTGGCGGAGCCGCTCATCATCGGCTACAGAGTTTTGACACGTTTCACTAAGTGGGTTATCGCGTTCTCTCCCGACGGCCTCAAGATAGCTTCGGGCATGGACGATGGTTCTGTTTGCTTCTGGGATGCATCTTCGGGAGAGCTTGTCGGAGGACCCTGGAAGATCCACGAAGACTACGAATCAGTCTATCACCTCTCCTTCTCACCCAAAAGTTTGCGTGTCGTATCGGGGTCGGAATCAACAAGCATCATCGTGTGGGACGCAATGGATGGGAATATTGTCGCCGGGCCCTTCAAGATGCGCGGGTTTGGCTATGAGACATTGGTCACAGCTGTTTCCCTCTCCCCCGACGGCCACAGTCTTGCCTCGGGATCGTTCGAAGGCAATATCACCGTGTGGGACACAAGAACAAGGATGCCCGTCCTTTACGAGCCCGTCCGAGAACTCGCTGGTTACCCTTGTTCGATCGCCTTCTCCCCGGACGGCAGACGCCTCGCCGCGGCCTCGGAAGATGGATTCATCAGCGTCTGGGACAACTCCACAGCCGAACACGTCGTAGACATACCCGGGCACACAGACCACGTTCTGTCCGTTGCTTTCTCTCCAGATGGGTGCCGACTTGCATCGGGCTCGCGTGACAACACGGTGCGCATTTGGGATCCGGCGACGGGGGAGCTGCTCTTCGGTCCGTTTAAAGGGCATCGCGCGGCGGTAACGTCGGTCGTGTTCTCTCCTGATGGCCGCAGCCTCGCGTCGGGCTCGGAAGACCACTCCATCCGCGTCTGGGATCTCGCGAACGCTGCGCTTACGGGTGCGACGACACTTGAAGACAGCTCGCAAGGTAACCGTCGTCATCGTCGCGTGTCGATCGTGAACTTAGATACGTCCTGTAGCGACATCGCAAACAACCCAATCGGACGAGCTCGTCCTTGATGAAGAAGGCTGGGTCAAGACGGAGAGCGGCGAGCTGCTCTTTTGGGTTCCAAGCAAGCACAGGGTCGGCCTACGTCTCGGGGGCGCTGTCTCCCATATCATCAGCGCGCACGAGACCCAGCTGGACTTCACACACTTTGTGCACGGCGATCGGTGGGCCGAATGTTACGCGCCGTCATAACTCTCAGCGTGGCTCGAAGGGCAGCGCGTTCAAGCACCTCGCTTTCCTACTTTTTCTGTGACTCCGTGCTGTACACTTGGATAACGCTACGTGCCTCAATCCGCCCTGGCCACGACACGTCGCGCGCATACATATGACATCCGAGTACGCTGCGCTGTATCTTCCTTCGTTCCCTATGCTGTACGTACTGCCGCTGTCTACATTTACGGGAGCGAGTCGCATTGCCAGTACAGTCCACGGAGCCTGTCTTGCACATTGGAGTAGGGGTAGCACGTGATCTGGAGTAGAGTACGCGCCGCGTTGCCCCATGTATCTAGGACCGCTACTACCACCACGAGCAGGCGATACGCCGTGGATAGCCCCTCGCACCTTCGCAACATTGCCCACACAAAGTCGCGCCGTAACCACTCTTGGCGCAAGTCTTATCTGCGGGGGAGGCTCTGCAAGTGAATACATAAGTGCCATTGACCGCTCAGCTGTTTTCTACTTCATGCCACAGACGAGCGAAGCAACATGGCGTGTCTTAGGACGCAAGCGCGGGCCGACAATGCACATGCAAATCTCTGCCCACCCGCTCGCATCCCATCGTACTAACGTGTCGCGCGAACCATTGACAACACGTGGCATAAGCAGAGCCTTCCCCTTCGCGACCCCACATGCCCTGCAGTCCAGATCCGCTGCACACCGCTGCAGAAGCCCTTGCCCTCGAGGTGGAGTTGGGGTAGCAAGTGATTAGGAGTAGAGTATGCATTGTGTTGCCTCAATGTATGCTACGACAGCTATTACCATCACGACGAGCAGGCGATACGCTCCATGGTTGGTCCTTGCACCTTTGCACTAGTACTGGTGCATAGGCGAGAAGGACTATCCGTGGTACATGTCGCCTATTTGGGGTGGTGATAGTAGCAGACGCACAATTAATGGCATACACGAGAGACGAGGTGACACGACGCGCAGGATCGCGTGCATCCCCGCGGGGCGGGCCGCGCCCATCCGATGGACATGCCTCGGTTCGCCGGGGCTACCTGTGCCCACTTATTGAGTTCTCAGCTACTAAAGCGACCACACACAAGGCAATACTAACACCGACACCACACAATCTAACTACACCAAAAGCCCATCGCCACACGTTCTCACCTGCACACACAAAAAGATAACGCCACGCGGCATCACCCGCGGCGAAAATTACATTGCAGAACGTGAAGACAAGGGGCTAGTAGGGTATATAAAATACGTGATACAGCATCAAGGGAGAAAAAATCAGAGTTGGGGTGCGGATCAGAGGATAGGGAGGGTGCGGAGAGAGGAGTGTGGAGGGGATAGGGATTATAAGCTACACGGGGTTTTCCAGACCGAGGCGAGACGAGATACGTACGCCGGCGGGAAGCCGGCGCGGAGTAATAGTGCTACAGTAGATGTGCGGGGGGATCCGAGGCAAGCAAGAGGCAGACAAACGTAGTCACGTGCGAGCGGGTCGTGTTCAGTCAATCGTGATTGCGCGCGGGTTTAGCCGAAGACGGGGTCGGGCCCCGCGGCGTAGTGCGGCACGGAGGCAGTGAAATCGAACGGGGGCGCATAGTGCGCGGCGAAGTCTGTGTAGTGCGCGACGAGCGGGTCCTGCGGCTCGTCTTCGCACTTGACGAGGTTCGGCTGCTGCGGCTGGTCCCATGCGAACGCGGCGGCGTGCTGCGGCTTGGGCGCGAAGATCTGCATGTGCGGCGCGAGGTCGGCCGGCACGGGCGAGGCGGAGTACGTCGAGGGCGGCATGGTGTATGGCGCGGGCGCGTACGACGAGGACCAGTCAGGTTGCACGGAGACGGACACCGGCGCACCGGGGCCGGCATCGAGGGGCGAGATGGTGATCTCAGCGGGCGCGATGGGCGCGCCGTCAGGGCCTGCGGGGAGCGCGTCGAATGTCCAGGCCATCTCTCCGGGAAAAGCACTGCCGTCGAGGAACTCCGAGTCGAACGTGTCCTGCTCGAGCGGGAGCTCTGGCAGCGGCGCGTACAGCGGATCGAATGATGCGGCCCAGGTGCCAGGGCGGGGAAACGCGGCGCCGGCGGAGGACGGACGGCGCGGGAGGAGGGTGTGCATGTGCGTGTGCTGGGCGGCGCCGCCGAAATCGATAGACGGCATGCGTGGGAAGGGCAGGGGCGGGAGGCCGGTCGGGAAGGGGAAGAAGCCCGGGAGCGGGACGGAGGACGGGCGACGGACGATGGGGTACTGCGGCGCGGGGCCGAGGACGAGGCCATCGAAGAACGGCGAGCCGCCGGGGAAGCCGGACGACGCCTCGGATACGGGCGGGAGGGACGGCGCGGGAGTCGGAGATTGCGTCGCGAGGGCGGAGGATGAGGAGGGCGAGCCAGACGCCGAGCGCTCGGCCTCGAGCTGCGCGACCGCCTCGGCGAGCTCCTCGCCCTTGAGGCCCTTGAGCAGCAGCTGTCGCACGGTCTCGCAGTGCTGCTCGCTCTCGGGATCAATGAACTCGTCCAGCTTCGGCTTGCGCTTCGTCCCGCGCGGCGGGCGCGGCTGGTACTTGTAGTTCGGGTACTTGGCGCGGTGCGCGGCTGCCTCCTTCAGCGCGAGGTTCGTCCACGCCTGCTTTTCCTCCTCGGGAAGCGTCTTCCACGTCAGACCTGCGCAGTGGGCATCGACGTCAGCACGGAATACCACGTGTGAGCGAGCCGGCCCGATGGCGCCGGTCCGTGTGCGGCGCCTGCCCCTATCCCTGTACGTGTCCATCCGAGGAACAGAACGATACGACTCTGCGCCATCGATGCCAACACAACACAACATCGCTCCTTCGCGAGCACGATGCACACTGTCGTCCGTCCGCACCGCGAGCACATCAGATGCCCGCTCGGAGGACGAATCCCGTGGTGATTACGCGCGCGACACGAAACAAGCTAACTCACCGATGATCTTGGACAGGTTGGTGTGGCTGGGCTCGATGGACCCCGGGACATGCTTCTGCTTGACGAAGTCTGCACGGAAGAGCATGAACGCGTTGGGAGGGCGCGGGATGTAGCCCTGCGACCGGCGCCGGTTCTTGGGCTGCTTCTTCTTCGGCGGGCCACGCGGCGCCTCGGACGGCGGGAAAAGCTTGGGCTGGACGACGTCCTCGACGGTGCCGTCGCCGGTACTAGCCTCGTACGTCGCGGGGGTGACGTTCGGGGCGAAAGTTACGTTCTTGGGCGCGCGATACTTGGCAGTCTTCAGGTGGGCTGGGGAGGGAGATGGGTGAGGACGGTGCAAACGAAGATTCCATGGACATGGACACACGGTGAGCGAGGGACGACCGTCTCCGACGGCTGGCGTATCGGGCGGCCGGCATGGTGTCTATCTGGATCTGGTATGAGGCATGCTCGCGTGGCAGTAAGACAGGAGGGGGCGACTTACATGGCAGAACAAAAGAGAGAGGCGGAGAACAATAAGAGACTGGAGACGCTGGGAGGACGAAGGAGGGCCGGAGCTCAGGCGGCTGTTTCCCGCATGGCTTATATCTCGACCACCCGGATGGATGGAAAGAAGCCTATCCGTAGACGCCTCTCGCCCCTCCTCTCAGGGACCCCAGACACCTCCATCCTCGGAAATCCCCCCATCACGGTCCGATTCCTGACGCTGCCGTCGGCTGTGTTGCCTCCCTGAGCGCCTTGCCTCGCGACCGCGACGATGGTCTCAACAGCCACGCCCGTCGCTTCTCTGCTCTCCTCCTCCTCCTTTCCTCTCTCGCATCCCTGCGATACCCCGGCCGACGCGCGTACCTGCTTCTCCCATCATCAGTGAACGCAGGGCACCCTGCCAGATTAGGCCTTGCGCTTGTCAGTCTACTTTTCCGAATCCGGTTCGTTCTTCTTCTTCAGAGAACCTTCGCTCGCGCACGCGCGTGGGCCCCCTCGACGGGGAATCCGTCTCTCCCGTAAGCGACGCCGCTGCGCGCCGCGCTAGTCACGCCGCCGGTCTCCGCGATCTGCGCTTGGGCTCGGTCTAGTCTACCAAGTACCAACGATCGTACGACACACAGTTCACATGCTCTGGGCTCTGAACGTCAGATTCAGCCAGCATCTGCTCGCCCGACTGTTCTACCTAGCGACGCATTAAAAACGTACTCTCTCAACCGCGCAGCAGCAAGTGCAACCCCCTGGGTCCGTTCTAATCCTGCGCTGACTCGGCCCCGATCGCCTCCTGTCCCTGTTCGCGCTCCGCCCTTGTACCGAATTCGGCACGCTCTTCGCCAAATTCGGGCATGACCTTCACCCTCCTGGCCCGCCCGCCGCGCCCCCGTTGCCGTCGCCGTCGTCTCCGTGCCGCTACGTTTCATCTTCATCTCGTACTCCTGCCCGCCCGCCGTCGCATTTCTGTGCTTCTGCAGTGCACTTGTTCTTGATTCTTTGACCCCCGACGCCGCTCGCACTCTTTTACTTCTCTCCAGACCGACGGTACCGTCTGAAGAGGCCTGACGGTTCATGTAAATGCGCACGGAGCGCTGGACGGTGCGTCTGCCAGTGGGTCCCTAATATACAGATCCGGCCGCGCGACGCGTACCCGCGAGCCCCCGCGCACCGCACCGCGTCGAGTCGTTAGGGATACGTGTACGGAGCGCGGGGACTATTAGACTGGGTGGCGCAGAGGCGTAGAGGCGCGGAAGTAGAAGGACTACAGCAGAGGGAAGCATAGAGATACGAGGACTGCTATTCCCGCAATGGCTCAGGCGCCGTGTTCTAGTCGAAGCACGGACCTATCCCTATCCCTATCCCTCCGCTTTCTTTCCCCCCCTTCTCTCCTTGCAAACACGCTTGATAACTTCTCCATACATCCGAACACACCTGCGCGCAGTCGGAATATCTTTCCTAAGTGTCCGGTCTAAGGCCATTGCGTGCCAGCCACGTGCATCTGCGCCACCAAGCCCGCTCATGTTTCCCTCCGTCTCATTCCGCTGGTGGCGTCTATGGAAGTTTCTTACACGTGTCTCCCCCCTCGCGTACTCGCTGCATGTCTGTCCTGTATCCCAGCATTGCGCCTTGCGCCCGCACACGTATACACATGCAGACGCGCGACATCGATCCCGGTGTATGCATTCGAGAATCTATTGGGTCATGGCACGTGTGTTTCTGGGCGCGCAGGCGGTCCTCGACCGCCATTCCACCGAAACAAACGGTGTGGGACGGCGGCGCAGATGACTAGTGCACGACCGATGCCCGCCCTCCCGCGCTCCAGAATAATCGAAATTTCAAGGGTGCATAAGGAAATATGCATACAGGACACAGAATGTATTTCGAAACGAACAGGACAGCAGGGAAGGCAGGAGGGCTGTCGCTGCCCCGCGTCTGCACGTCCCTCGGGAGGATAGAACATGCGGCGACGCGGCGGTTAAAACGTTGTGCTTTGGTACCCACGGAAAGGAGTACGGAAGGGGTCAAAGGAAGCCGCGTTGTTGGATGGTCAGAGCAAGACCGACTCGTACACCATCCCTTGGGTGATCAAGCGGCGATAACTCCAGGCGGGATGCGCGGGGAGCGAGCGATTTGGAAGGATAGGTGCGACGCGTGCCCAGCGGTGTGGACGGAGAGATGGGACGCACACGACGAACACGGATAGAGAATAGCCTGAGATTGCAGGTGTTAGGACCATCCAACGCATGGCACGCGTGCAATCCCACGGACGCAACATGGGTCATGCAGTGCGTTCCAGCGGAGGGTACCGCGATCGGACGCAAATGAGGCTGCTCGCGCCTGCTATTATATAGAACATTTTACCATGTTCATCGGTAGCTTTGGTTATAGAAACTGGGGGGAATAGACGGCGATCATCGCGATCCAAGAGATAAGATAAGATGGACTTCAGCTCTGTGCACGTGCTGCTCGGACGGAGAGACTGCGATCAATCGTGCTCGGCTCATGGACTGCCCACGACGACAACGACAACGAGGAGCCTGGTAACTCACACCTACTACGATGGCTTTACCGCGATCCAACTATGACCCGCGACGGGTATGCGTCAACCCCTTCCCTAATTTCGAGCTGCCCTTTGGCAAATACCGGCACGCCATCGGCATTTACCTTGCTGGCGGCCTTGTACGTCCCGTCCTCCGTCTCACAACATCGTCCTCCTGACACACGGTTCCCAAGTTCGCGCTCGCAAACTGGACGTTCCTCGATGCCGCCATTCTCTCTGCGCACGCACACGCGCCCGAGGGCGACGCCGACTACCCTGTGCCCGTGCACGTCACCTTTGTCGACTGGATCCCCGGCATCTGCTCGCTCCTCGGCATGCTCATCGTGAACTTCATCGATAAGGACCGTATTCGAGGAGAAGAAGGATTTGGTGACTCTCACGCCGTCTGGCGTGCACGCCTCATCCTCTTCATCGGCTTCGCGCTCATGGCAGGCGGGCTCGCGGGCAGCATAGTACGCCATACTCCAGCTTCCAGTTCTCTTTACGCCCTGATGACGCACCGTGTGTTAGGCACTGCTCGTGCTCAAGTATATCCTCGCCGGCTATGAGGACCAGTTCACGTACTACGGCTACGCGAACGTCGCACAAAACGTCGCGCTTATGCTCTCCGCCGTTGTCCTCTGGATTGCGCAAAGCTCCGGCGGCGAATACGAGTACAACCTCTCGATATAGTCGCATGTTGCGACCGCCATTTATGCTCGTTGCGATTGTTTGTAAGCCTACTATAATATGACTTGGACGGACCAGGGGCGCGTGGTTGCTACTGCGTTGGAGCAAAGACAGTGATTGTGTCGTTGCCGGACGTTGCCGTTCTAGATCTTTCATGGAGTACGCTTCTTCCGACGCAAGAGGTTAAGTGCTGTATTCCAGCTGCAGATTCCCGGTACTGTAACGGTCCAGACAGCTCCTGGTCCACGAAGTTCCTGCATCAATCTGAATGATCGAGTGTTGCAGGCTACCTCCCCCTCCCCCGGCCTCACTCTCGTCGTGTGCAAGACATTATTGTGAAGCTAGCTTGCCATTGATCCTGTTGAGCACGACGCCGTCGACGCGTCCGCGAAATAAGATCCATAGCACGTTCTCTTCCAAGGCTGGAAAGCCATCTGGAATGATACTCCTCTCACATCTACCTTCCATCTCTCATACAGGGATTGAGATTAGGGCGGAGAAGGACCCCAGCTTATCAGCCTAGGGGTCCGATATTTATTGGAACCTGCCGGGATCGGCAGGGACACTAGCGGGAGCGGGGACGAAGCAAGAAACTACAAGACGACGCTGTGGCATCGGATATATAGAATAGGCCTATAACCGATGATGCCCCGACCTAGCGTCGGGACGTGGGTATATATACAAGATAGGAACGCATGTAGCGAGCAATGGAGAATGGGAACGAGCAGCCGGGTGAGCGTGTGTGACGAGAACGGTAGTGGCGATCGCAAAGTGTATCCGGCGGGCTATTCGTACTTTTCGACATGATGTCATTTTTTGCGATCCCGGGTCCCCCTTGCCCTCCCTATTATTTGACTCTTGCACCGTTATCAGGCTGCCAATGTTAAGTTCACCGAGTACTGTATCCTGGTGTCTGGCGAGGTTTTCTTCTCCAGACTGTCAGATACCATGCCACAAATCTGGAGTTCGGATCCATGGCCTCTGCTTAGCATAGCCCCCATTATCTTTCATAATCAACCAGCTCAAAGAATGGTCGGGTTACAGGTCGCAATTAGATTCGATGTATATCCAGGCGGAAGGCGGAGAAGAGTCGACCTAATCAAGATAGGTATAATCTTCCAAACGTGTAGTAACATGGTGCAACAGATGCAACAAATGTAAACAGTGGTAGAGTTACAAACTGATGATCGTAAAAAGTCATAGCAGAAGGAAGATGGAGGAAAGGACAGCACATGACGCTCAATATCGACGCCAGAAAGCTAGAAGGTGCGCAACAGCGGCTACCATACCAAGGCAATCCCTAACCACGCTTGCAAGTAGATTTTCGTCGTGCCTTTTTAAACGCCATTCCTTAGTAAGTGATGAGACTTGCCTACGTTGAGAGGTCCATTCCTGAAGTAGCTCCTGGGCACTGGGACGCTGTGCGGGATCGCGAGCAGTCGCGTGAGCGATGATGGGAGCCAGAAATTCAACATTGCTGTATTCCTATTTGCAAGATTGATACAAGCCAGAAAAATCCTCGAAGAACCAGTCGACTCACCTCGCGGAAGCGAAGTCTCAGCATATTACCAATGATAAATATGTCGACCGCGAATGGGTCGTACGATTTTGTATCGGACAGCTCCGGCACATCTTGATCGCGTCCATCCCTGCCTATTACCATGCCACGAGAGGTTCCAGGAGGATAATACGAAGAAATGCCGTAGTCAATGAAATAGTAAGTGACTCCGACCTGCCTACGCGGCAGTTGAAGGACAGGCGTAAATCCATCAGGGAGACTGTGCGTATTAATAGGGTGTAAACCTCGCGGATACATGGCCGTGCAATCCATCATGATGTTGTCGAAACTGCAGTCTCTGAGGATGCACCAGTGTCATCGTTAGTCACGTGGCATGGGAGCAGATCGTATACCTGTGTGCAACACCTTTTTCATGCATGAACGCAAGACCCTAGACAAGCCTATGAGGACTTGAGCAAACAGCGGACAGAAGTGGCGTACCTCGAGCACTTGGTCTACGAAATCGACAATCTCTCCCACGGTTTCAAAATCCGGGAAGTTAGGCTCCATGAGAAATGGCATAACGATGTATGAGATTGAGGGATCCTCATTGTCGATAAAGCTATCTAGAACGGGTACCGAATGGTTACGGCTGTCAAAACGCGTAGAAAGCGAGGACAGCATGATTGCAAGAGATGACTCGGTATCGCCCGTCTCGACGCGCTTGATATAAACAAGTTTGCCGTCCGAGGTACGCGTAGCATCAACGAGATGAGGTCGCACCTATCTTAAATTCAATACTAGTATTCTGACCTCCGTATCGACACATACGGGAAGAAAGATGCCATCCTCAGAGCGCAGAGGATGTTTTCCAGTCGTCAACCAAGATGGCGTCCATCCTGGCCGCAGACGAGGACGGAGCGTGTAGCCTCTGGACTGGAGGAAGGGTTGCCGATCTCTCCAGCGGGCCTCGTAATCCCTGAGCTGGTCAAAGGCAATCCCGCGAAGGTCCTCCTCGAGGGTGAAGTCGGCCATCGAGTACGTCAGATTTGAAGCAGACTGAGGGTTGAGGGAAATGAGAAGACGAGAAGAGTGCGATTGAACAAGGGCACAGGGCTCGGGCTACTGGAGGCGACACATGGCAGAGAACAAAAGGCGCTTTGCGTGAGAATGCGCGTGCAGCCCGCAACAACAACAGCCTTCAAATTCGGTCGGGTCCGCGGAATCACGCTCCGACTTGAACTTAACTGACCAGCGCTTTGCCTTCGCCCAGACCCTTACACAGACCATGTCACGGTGTGGCGTCCTTGTATCATGGGTCCATGACTTCCTTCGTGACGATTTTGCGTCGAAGAGCCGAACCACGTTCCTTTCCGCTCTTATCCAGCACAAGGCATCGACAAGACTGTCAGCGTGTCCTCCTTTCCAAGGCCCACTATTGTTATTGTTACTTTTGGCGAGTCGCCGGGCTATTTGCCCATGTGTCTACCTGTGTACGCGCCAATTCATTTCACACCTGGGCGTCCCGAGAGCCGGGTATTGCATGATCAGGCGAGCATCAAGAGTATATAGACAGCCCGCCTCGTTTCTTTCCCACTAAGCCCTCTGCCCACTTCGTCTCTCTGGTAGAGATACTTCAAATACCTTACTTTCTTTATCGTGTAAAGTCCTCGATCCCCCTCTTCCACATTCCCTTGACGTTGTACGTATCGAATATGCCCTGACCTACTTCCGCTGCTTATAATGTAGTAGCTGTCATGACGTCTGTCCGATTCACCGGGGAAGGCTGGAACTTCCTTAGCGACTTCGCGTCGACTGCTGGGACGATATCCGCAATTCATTATGTAGGAACGGTCGCCGTCAAGACATACTACTACGTGACCGCCGACGGCGTTGTTGTTCCTTCCAACCTCACGAAAGTCGAACAAGATCTCAAGACGATCTCGGACCATTTCGCGTCTCTCAGCAGCGAGGAGAAGCAGATTATCGAGCAGTACCGGCAATCCACGCATAAAAAACTTTCTGACCTTCAAGTAGAGCACCGCTTGTGGGTTTCCCGTAGGTCATGCGGCAGTGCCGCTCAATCTGACTCTGGCACTTAGGCGTATGACCGAGTTTCGATATCAACTAATCAAATACAATGATTCAGGTTGGCTTGCGACGTGGATGCCTTTTCATCCTAAAGCTGTGCAGCAGGCAAAAGATGCGAAGGCACTTGCGAGGAAAGTCTCTCAGCTGCATAAAGACACTCTTGTAAGTTAGCTAATCAGTTATCGAACTGCGTACCACGCTTGTACTCACTGTTAACTGTGCAGGCAACAACATCTAGCTGGTTACGTCCGGAAAAAAGTGACAAGGAGAGTCTTCAGATGTTGCGGGACGCGGAGGAGGGTCGCACATGGAGGGGGTGGGAGGCGGAAGACGCATTGACAGGGCCCTCGGATGGTATGCGAACTAGATCATCTGTCCGAAACCCGGTCTTACTTTTTTTGAACCTTCGTGGAAGCGCGTGGGTTGGAAGCGCAACACCGTAGGGCCAACACAGATATTGGGCCTGGACCCAACGCAGAGAGCTACTGCTCAGCGGAGGCCTACACGTCTCAGCCGGCACATGAAGTTGTGCAACCCTGTCTGATAGCCCGGACGTTTGATGCTTTGAAGAAGTCGCATGCTCAACTAGAGGCAGCGCCTACATCACCGGAGGAGTGCGGCATCACACCGGAGACAACTTTCGTACGAGAGGCTAATGCCACGTCGCCGCAACCATGACGATTGCCTGTCAGTTCAGTGTCTTCTGTACTAGTACGGACGAAGCCCTCATAACGCATAAGCTCATAACGTATATCAAGACGTATATATGCTCATAGTACATACACTGTATGCCTTGCAAAAGGGATTCATTCAGTCAGACTGCATGTTCGTAATGCATACATGCTTGCGATGCACAGGCCACTAGGAGAACAAATTGTATACATTATGATTTGTACATTACTAGCGAGTCTGGGCGTACTGTATATCTTCAGAGCCGAAATTCGAGGGGACGGTCCCCGCCGCCGTGTGTCTGCAAGTTCTTCAAGTTTCAGACCCTGACTGGGAGCCAGCACGTGGCAATGACGATAAAATCTCGGTATTGTACCCAGAAAGGACGGCAATGATCGTTCCAGAAGCTGAGAAGCATCGCCAGAGCGTCCTTTATGTAAGTTGGCTGAGCCGGCGTTAGCCGTGGGCACGGGCAGCGCTCCGTCAAAGGTGACTGCTGATGCGTGTGCCCGGCAACAGCCGGCCAGCCCTTGCAGACCGTTGTCTTCCTGCTATCACGATTCCTCCGTCTTGGCTCTCGAAAATACTTACAGTACATCTTTTTGGTTATTAATATGCTCTGTTATAGTCTTCTGACCGATTCTGCACACATGCGGAGCAGGAGAGCATCACCTCTGCCAGATCTAGACGTTCAAAGGACGGCCGAATCCCTGTATCAACCCGTCACGGTTTTCCCACCGATACCAAGCATCCTCTTGGCCGCCCACCTGTTACCTGCGCATGGCGTCTGCTGTGTCAGTGTGAGCGCTTCGGTCGCGCACCAATCGAGCCTGGCCGCGCGTCCCTGTCTGAAGGAGCATATCATCCTGAGAAGACTGCGTTTTCCATTTCCAGAGCAACGATACTGGCTGAGTGTACTTGCAGCAAGTGCTCGGATCGCATAGCCACCCTTTCAGAACGGATTGGCAGTAGCCCTCGGTAAGCGATGTTTAGGAGTGCTCAGACAACGAGAACTCCATCAAGTAAAATTTGTGAACTGTGAATCGTCGAAAAAGAGGCATTGCGATGCATAAAAGCAGAGAATCTGCTTAAAAAACTAGTACGACACAGTAAATGTAAAGTTAGGAAGCTACACAGCAGCCGGGGGTGAGAGAGAAGGAATCTAAATTAGGAGATGGGTTGGCATAATGGAAATGAAAGCAGCGGCGGCCAAAGCAGTGGTTATGTAGCTCCAGCCCCAGGCACGGCGACACTGACCCGGCGTGCGCACACTATATACAACCTACAGACGCTGCAATGTGGCGAGCGCGACCCACAGCAGTGCCATCGCGCCGAGCGACGGAACAGCGAGCGCGCTGGCACCGTCCACGAGAGGGACTGCCGCGCCAATCGTGTCATTCAGGCAACCAAGCAGGACGGTATCGATCCCACTTGGGAGCGGCGTCGGGGGCGCGTTCGTGTCGTTACCGAGCGCAGCGGTGTTGTTGTAGCCGTCGAGGGTGAGCGAGACGGAGGATGCGCGGTAGTATTGAATCGTCTGTTCGGGCTGTGGGTCAGTCGTCGCACCAGTGTAGGGCGACGGCTCGGAGGATGAAGAGCCGAGATCGGACGATGTACAGTTAGCATCGACGGACGTGATCAGCGACGCGACGGTGGAGTTGTCCGAGACGACGCGGTAGATCGTGCCCGTCGTGTTGGACTGGAAGGCCGCCTGTGCCATTGGACCACCGGGGCGCGTTGTGTTATTCGGATCGCCATACTGCCGCATGCGCGTAAATACTGTGCATACCAGACGCAAGAGTTGCGAAACGCGCCTCGTGATTGTGAAGGTAAGCCACACCGCCGGCTGCACCGCCGCCCCACACGAGCGGCCAGAAGAAGAACGGGAAGCCCAGGCCGGTGGTGCCGCGCTGCCCTGCCAAGCCGGGATACCCGCTCCCATAAACGCTGCGTTGCGCCCCACGCGTTAGCATCGCGCGCGCACGCGACGCAACGCGAAGACGTACCTGTTACCGTAGACCTGCGAGCGGTCCCCGCCACCAGCAGAGCGGCCTGCGAAAGGCTGGCCGGGGGGGATGGCAATTGTGCGCCCGCCGCCGTTGCCATAAGCCGTTGAAGTCGAGCGGCCGCTCACTCCGGAGAGGTTTGGAGTAGACACAGACGACGCTGCAGGATGCACGCCCGGTCAGCCTCAGTGCTTGATGAGTAAGAGTCCGAACAGTGGGTTGTAGGGTTGCCTGTTTGGGCTGGTGTGGAGGGAGGTGAACGCACTTCTGCCTGACGATGAGGAACCGCTCACGCCGGAGCCCTTGTTGATAGACCCACCACTACTCCCACCACCGCTCTTACCACCTCCGCCGCCGCCCCTGCGAGGCTCGAGACTTCGCTTGCGGTGGGCGGGCGTGACGAACGGAATACGCATGCGAGGTGTATGGTCGTAAAGGGAAGGAAGGAATAGCGCGTGCGACAGATGTTCGGCAGCTCTGTCAGTGCTTTATAGGGCTGTTTCACCGGAGCATCGTCGGCTGCCAGTGGATCGTGGTGCTTGCAAGGTATCTGTGTACTGATAATTGATGACGAACCTTGCATAAGGACGGGATTCTACAGCACACGGGAGGCATCGCCTCGTCTGATAAAGGTGTTGGTTGCGGCGAGGAGGCCGAGACATTGTCACGCTTGTAGCCCATGGTTTGCCAGGGGTTGCCACCCCTTGACCAATTCACACCCCCGCGCCATACCGCCAGCGCCCATGGCGGTGCTCGGCCCGACAGCTCTCCTCTTTTCCGAAGTTCTCGAGCGGCAAAGGGTGCCTCGAACGCACATCTGAATATATCTCCCCTTAGCCAAGCGTGTGCTCTGCCTCGACAAGGGGGAAAAAACCTGTGCATGGGAAGGTGATGCTACGAGTCTCACGGTCATCACTTCTGTATAGACGCTTCCTCGCCGAAGGCCTGACTACTTCAATCGCGATGTGACTTCACCGCGATGTGATATCCAGCATGAATACATGTGCATGAGGAAGCACGACAGCTGCCCAAGTCGGACGACGGTGTCTTGACGCGGAGAGGCATTCAGGGCGGCCGCGGTCGGCAAGGGACGGAGACGGGTGAGAGGCATGTCGAGCATGGGCCTATTTTGCATAGCAAAAGAAAAGAGAACACGATAACATAGCGCAACACCCGTCCTGCTCTGCTTCCGCTCGTACACCCAGCACCCCCGTCCTACGCGCGCGACGTGCACTACGTCCTCTCATGCGATCAAGGTCGAGGCGGTCGCCGAGTCGTACTTGAACGTCGGCGGGATCTGCTGCTTCGTCTTGTAGTAGCGCGCCAGGCGATGGATGCGCGACTCAATGAGAATTAGACGGAACTTCGAGTCCTTGTCCTTGCGGTTGACCTCGAGGTGCTTGCGGACGGCAACAGCCTTCTTGACCAGATGCCAGAGGTCCTCCGGGATCGAAGGTGCGAGGCCTGCGCGCTTGTTGAATACACGTATAACTCATCAAGGATGCGACGCACTGTTCGACTTGAGAATACGGAGAATTTTGTTGCCGGTCACGAAGCGGACTTGGGGGATACCGTGCGAGTCGCGGAGGGTGACACCGATCTGGGACGGTGTGAGGCCCTTGCGGGCGAGCTTCGTGATCAGGTCGACGACGTCCTCTGGGCTCGCCTTGAGCCAAGAGGGGGGAGTGCGGCGGTAGGGGAGAGCAGAGGACGCTGAAAGGCGCCGACGGCGGACGACGATTCAGATTCTTGCTGCGTCAACACCGAGTATCAAAACGTACAAATGCCCTTTCCGGGAGCGTGCATACGACCCATGGCGGCTCTAGAAGCAAGGTTAGAGTGCACCAACGGCAGGACGGCATCAGCACGCACAAGTTTTGGTTAGTACGGAATACGACGGCAGGGAAGGGTCTTGATTGCGGAGGCCGTTGGGCACAGTGAGCTCGAAGACGGATGACGGGACCCCAAATCGGGAACTCGTCGATAAACATCACGTGATCAACTGTACAGTCTTCGCGTGGCACGTGAGCGGCCAGCCATCGACCGAGCCGATTTCGTCGTCGAAGGTGTCGTCCACCAAGCACCCCTCGCCGCCGTCGCCGTCGTCGTCGTCGCCAAGAACGTCGGTGGCAACGTCTCTCCGCTCTTTCCTAAAGGTTCGCTTTATCTCTTCGAAGACTGAGGCTGTCATGCTGACGGTTTGCTGTAGTTATGAAGCTCAACATCGCCAGTACGTTTGGATATGTAGGAGGGTCCGTATGCAAGTACTGACGAACGTTGATAGACCCCGCTACCGGGGAACAGAAAACTATTGACATCGACGATGAGCGCCGCTAGTGCGTCTCAACCCGAGCTGCGACGCCGCACGACGAAGCTGACCGCACTGATGTTTATAGCCGTGTGTTCTTCGATAAGCGTATGTCTCAAGAGGTACCTGCCGACTCGATTGGCGACGAGTGGAAGGGCTACATCCTCCGCATTACCGGCGGAAACGATAAGCAGGGCTTCCCTATGAAGCAGGGTGTCCTCGTCCCATACCGTGTCCGCCTCCTTCTCTCCGACGGCCACTCTTGCTACCGCACCCGCCGCTCCGGCGAGCGCCGCCGCAAATCCGTTCGCGGTTGCATCGTTAGCGCCGATATTGCCGTCCTCTCCCTCGTCATCGTCAAGCAGGGCGAGCAGGAAATTCCCGGCCTCACGGACACCGTCCTGCCTAAGCGCCTTGGCCCGAAGCGTGCGACGAAGATCCGCAGGTTCTTCAACCTCTCCAAGGAGGACGACGTCCGCAAATACGTCGTCCGCCGCGAGGTTACGAGTAAGAAGAAGGAGGGTGCCAAACCATATTACAAGGCGTGCGTCCACTCTTCTCCGCATCGACGCATCGGTCGCTAATTGCTCCTCAGACCCAAGATCCAGCGGCTCGTCACCCCACAGCGTCTCCAGCGTCGCCGCCACCTTCACTCGATTAAACTTCGCAAGATCGAGCACCAAAAGGAGCAGAAGGCTGAGTACGAGTACGTTGTAACCACGCACGTTTATCCTGGTCGTGTGCTCAATATCTCTCAGTGCTCTACTCGCCAAGCGCATTGCCGACAAGAAGGAGAAAGTCGCCGCGATCAAGGCATCCCACAAGAAGTATGTTTTATCCTCGTGACGCCGTGATTGGTGCTGACGGATATCCTCGCAGGACGGCATAAGCGAGTTTCCTCGACTCGTACGCGCTGCGTTGTATTTCCGTCCTGTGCTGCCGTCGTCATGCCCATGCTGTTTCTGCTCTGTCTGTCTCATTACCACACCCGCACGCCTTATGCATGATGTATGGCATCTATGGAGACCACCCGCGACTAACCTCACGACTTGAGGTAGGGCTGAATTATCGCGTGGTGGTAAGCTCGCGCTTGGATGTCGCCGCCTGAATACACTTCTGGATTGAATCTACAAGCATCATGAGCGTGGAGCCACACTGTAGTCGCTTCCACGTTCGCGTCCGTGCATCGTTAGCCTCTTTATATCCACAATGGCCGACGTCGTTTTGTGTCGCGGATTATCTTTCGCAAAGATGTGGCAGTCTTCATGCATACATATCTTTTTGGTGGGCGGACACATCGGCCTCGGCGTCTCGCGTGTCCTCGCATGATCTGATACTCTCGTGTCCCGCCCTTACCATCTATGCATTCGTTACATGTTGCGTCGAGGCGCCAACTTGCACAGCACTCACCGCCTTCATAGAGCTTCCTGCTGCTAAGTCCGCACCAGATGAACGACGCTACCCAACACCCTCACATCCCAATGTCTGATACATGCCGGCTGATCATCAGCGATACGAGTAATAGTCGTCTGGTGTACAGTACAGTACATGGACGTCGTGTTGATTATATCTCGGGTATCTGGTGTACACAGTCCTCGCAATCCACGACACACCGTCCCTGCCGCGCAGCAAATATCCGCGCCCGAGCAGCCGCGCCGCAGTCTTACTAGACCGCCCGCGCGCCGGATGCGCAGTCGACGAGAAGCGCCAACTCGGCCTCGCTTATCCGCCGCTCCGTCCGACTATTGCTCGTCCCACGGCGCCCAATGCTATACGGCGTGATTATCGACAGTAGGTGCAGAAACGGAGAAACGCACGATAGGCTGAGTCCAGTTGCCGTAGTCGAGCATTGCGACCTGCGCCGGCGGCGTGTCTTGCCACACGAACGCGGCGTGCGCGTACGGCGGCGGTTCGACGTAATCCTTGCGGTGCAGGCGGTACGTCTTGTAATCGTACGCGACGCTACGCCACGCCATTGTCGTCAGCCGCGCGGGGAGCGCCATTGGCAGGGCGACGGCGTACCTCGCTTTGGGAACGACCATGATCCGCCCGCGGCCTGCTTTCCACATGTCGACGCTGGATAGGAAAGACTCGCTCGCGAGGTCGGTGATCGTGCGCGTCTGGCCGGCGTCGTCGCGGTCTGCGCGCGCCATGCGGAAGCGGATTCCCCCTGGCGCGGCGAAGGGCGCGGCGTCGAAGGCCGTCGCACCGTCCCAGCACGAGAAGACTTGCAAAGGCAGAGCGCGCGCGAGGCGCGCTTTGTCTGCGTCGGAGTCGAGCAGCGCGTAGCGCTGTCCGGTGCGGAAGAGGTAGGGGTGTTTTCTGTGGAGCCAGGGGATGACGTTGATTTTCGTCATGTAGAACATGCTGTGCGGCGGGGAATCGGGATGGTGCAGGAAGGAGAGAGAAGAGGGGGAACTTACGTGCCGCGCATAGTGCGGAGTACCCAGTTGTCGTAGATATACGCGCCTACCCAGTCGAGCGCGCAAACTTGATTCGCACCGTGTGCGCGCTTTTCATGCAGGAGCTCGAGCATGTCCGCGGCGCAGAACGCGATGTCGTTCATGAAGAGCAGGTCGTCGAAGCTGCCGCCAGGCACGTGCACCGCGGCGGCGCCGGAATAGAGCGGTGCGAGGACGCGGTTGCGCACGTTCGCGAGGACCTCGATCCGATGGCCCCGCTCCTTGCGCGAGATGTCGCCCTCAGCGGAGTAGACGACCTGGTGCGGGACGCGCAGCGCGGCAAGTAGGTCATCGACTGCGGTGTGAGCGCGCATCAGTGCACAAGCGGCGGTTGTGGGAGAGTATCACGCACGCAGAGCGAGCATCTCGGGCGTGCTATCTTGGCTGCCGTTCTCGTACACGGACACAAAGACGCGCTCTGGCCCCAGATGGCGTACAAGGACGGGAAGCTCCTGAAAGAACGTCGGGAGGATGTCCTCGTTGTTGTAAAAATTAACGGCGAGGAAGACGTTCGTCGTGTTGCGGAGGTCTGCGTAGCGTTCGGCGTGCCAGCCATACATAGGGCACACCGGGCGGCTGCCGCCCATGCGGAACGCACGCCGCTGGATAGGGGCTATCGTCGGGTCGAGGATGGGCGGCGGGGGATAGAAATAGTAGGACGCGTAGGCGGCCAGGGCGGAGGGTGTCATATAGAGGTAGGACGCTGCGGAAATCGTGAAGATCATGAAGGACATGGCGAGTAGCAGGAAAAAGCGTCGCGCGGGGCGAAATGAGAGCAAGGCGGCAACCACAGGCCGCGAGGCTGCGTGCGCGCCTTGGAGGACGGACAGAGAGGACTTCATGTCGCACGAGGGAGCGGGAGGGGTGGCGTGGCTTTGCGCGCCAGGGGGCGGGTGGCATAAATATAAGGAAGTGGAGCGTTAAGCGTGACGTTATGCCTGGAGTCAAGGACGCTCGAGAAGGCAGAGCGCCATCGGCATCCGCAGCAGCTTACTGTCGCCTCGCCTCCTGTCGGCTCCAGGCGCGGCAGATCCGAGCTGCCCCCTACCTGCTTCGAATTCTGCAGCTAGACGCGCACGAGCGTGCAAGGCGCCAGGCGGCTGCGCCCGTGACGACGCACCGCACCGCCCATGGAATACGCCATCATCGCGAACTCCGCACAAGGCAGCGCGCTTGCGGCTGGAAGCTAGAGGCGGGGACGAACGGATGGGTGGCTGAGACAGGGCGTGCAGATCAGGTGAGTATCTTGCGGGATTGAGGAAGCAGACGTGTGGTAACGGACAACGGAGACCATCGTAGGGCAAGGAGAAGACTCGGAGCAGCACACGCCATTACCCCGTGCGGATCCGAGGATACAGTGTCCAGCAGAAAGACAAGTCGATGATGGCTGTGCAGTCCGCCACGCTCGAACCCTAACCCTCGCAGAAACATGCCCTGATCGTCCCGTGGCGCCCACGTTTTCTTGCCTACGCCAGCTCGCCCTGCGGCTTGTCCTGTAGCCCGTCTCCAAACCGAGGCCCGTCCGCAATGAACTGCAGCACTCGTCTAATGATCCATACTTCATACTACGTGTGCTCTCACGGCGCAGGACCCTACTGTCGCCAGTTCACGGCCCGGCCTCGTCACGCAGGCACGTAGCCATGTAACACAGGATCGTTGGACTTGCAGCTGGCGGCAATCGTTGCAGGCGTTCGCAGAACCACAACAGCTCGACTTCGTTCCCATCCGATCTCCCCTGCGGACATAGCCACCGCCGAACAAGCCGCACAGCTACGTATCCTCCCCATCTTTGCATATGCACACGATCATCTTCGTGGCACGAATCTGCGAGCCTGCGATGCCTCCATCGCCGTTCAGCCATGAGACAGAAAACCACGAGCTGCTATATTCTTCGCGTTCAATCTCTCCGCTTGATGCAGCGTGCTGACAACTCTGTCTAGCTAGATAACCTTAGTCATACGTATGTGTGTTGCCCCTGCGCTTCGACCTGCTCCGACAGCTGACCCCAGCCAGGCCCTAGATATCGCACCCATCCAATTGAACGTCCGAGTCGTCCCTCTGTGCTGAGGCTTGTATCATAGTCCAGGGTTTGCATCTTCCAGATATTCTGCAGCACGCCTGCCAGTGTGCTTGCTATCTGGTCGGCTACTTTCAGTGCATCCTACTACCTGTGCGCACCGGTCAATCGCGGAGTCTGCCTTTGCTCCCACCACGATCTGCCATCTTGCGTTCTTTCGTAACGCTAGGACACTGGACATGTGTATTGCTTTTCATTCTGGCCTCTTATAGCATGCCAAGGGGTACGTAACTGTCGATTTCACCTCACAGCCCTCTTATCTATCGTGCAGTACACATGCGAGCAACTCGAAGCTTGGAGTTTGCTCTCTATGACGATGCTTAAAGAACATCACGATCTATTAATCTATGAGAAACCCCCTCTGCTTCATTTTGGCATCGGCCTTGACCTTGAGCACGCTGTGAAGGGCGAATCGCTCGTCTCCTATCCTCGCGAGCGCGGATTATGTGCAGAACCTACGGAGCTCAGTTTGGGATTTGCGCTGTCTCAGACTTCAAGGAATATTGTCAGATACCTTTCGAACCAGTGCAATCGCCGGTTCGAAGTCATCTTTCCCTGGTCCACCGACTACGACGCCGTCTTTGCCATCTACAACAATTACGATACTTGACGATGAGACGGAAGCGATGATGGAGTAGGGGTAGCACGTGATCCGGAGTACGCGCCGCGACGCCTCATGTATGTAGGAAACTCGGAGCTACTACCACACGACGAGCAGGCGATGCGCTCCGTGGATAGCCCCTCGCACCTTCGCAACAATTATCGAGGTTCTTCGCCAGGATGTCAATGATTTGAATCAGGAACCCATGTGGTCCTACGACAGAAAGTGGGCTGTCGACTCTGGCCATTATCTAGCCGTTGGCTCATGCATCGACGCTAATGCGCACCGCTTATTGTTTGCTACTCGTTTCCTCGGATCTGTAACTTACACCTTGTCCTTCAGTTCTCATTCGTCGTCTTGTATGCTTGGTGCTGTGCTTCGTCACTGTTGTTCTCCAAACAATCCTATAAGTCTTCCTCCCAACAACGTGAAGCTCCCGATCCTCCCGTTTAGCAGAATTCGCTGAGGTGAGCCACCTGGCAAAGGCTGCGAGCGTCGCAAGGCAGTCCTTGTGCGGTGACGATCCCCGCTTCCCAGCTGCTTGATCATAGGCTATGCACGGCCAAGCTTCGAGCTTTTGCTGAACTTGTGACTCGGATCACTGGCCAGTAGAAATCTCGTGTACTTGTACTACAGACGATCAACCACATCAGTCTCATTTATCCCACGATCCTCCTTATGCGCCTCGCCCGACACTGCCATGATATACTTTCTATATCATCATCCCCACGTTCCCCATCGCCCATCTCCTCAAACCCAGAATGTTGCTATACCGGGCTGGGTGCGCTTGATCCACACGGTTCCAACTGCCCACCTCACCAACTACGTAGACGACTCACGCATTGATGGAAACACGAGCCTAGGGTCTGTGGCCTCGGACGGAACTCGAAATCTATATATACTTCTACGGTAGACCCCATCGTCCCTGTTACGGAGCCGGAATTGATCACCATCGTGCTCAACGCAGAGAATCGCTATCCATTGGGCCCTACAGCATGGGCATATCGCGACCCTGGTGAAGGGCTTTGAATCCCGCTCGTGTGGGCATTGGCTGGGGCAGCGGAGAACGCTGTCAGCTATCTATCAGAGCGCGCCCGTTTCCGAGTATTTGTACAAGAGAGAAAACGCAGCATCATTAGACTAGGTATAAACTATGTCGCTCAACACCGAACACTCCCATATAATACTACATCCTCTCCATCGGTCGGATGCTCAGTAAACGCATCGCAGCACCAAGGGTATCCCTCGCACAAATATACATCCACATCCGCGCTCGCGCCTTCTCCACGTCCGGCTCTCCCTTGATAATGACCGTCTCCCACGCACTGGAGATGGCGTGCGCGAGGCGGAAGAGGTATGTAACGACACCGGACGGTTCGTGAGTCTTGAGCGCGACCTTGACAACGTCAGGGTAGCTGCCGAGAAGGAAAACGATCTCTCGCGCGCCCTTCTCCGTCAAGAGCTCTGCCTTGATTTCCTCGGGTGGAGGCAGGGGAAGCAGCTCAGGGTTTTTACGTGTGAGCGAATTCAGACGGACATGGGCGTATTGCAAGTAAGGGCCGGTGTCGCCCTCGAAGGATGTCATGCGGTCCCATGCAAACGTGTAGTTGTTGATCCTGCAGGCGTGAGCAGACATTAACAACGCAAGAGGTAAAGACGCCATACCGTTTTGCGGCCATGTCTTGGATCTTGATACCAGCAATACCAACCTCGAGGCTCGTATTCTCCGGATCCTCTACCGCTGCGTACTTCTCCTCGTTTTTCCTCATCTGCTCGTGCATCACAGACCCCGCCTCCTTGATTATCTGCTCGAGGAAAACAACGGTTCCCTTGCGCGTACTCATGCCCTGCACGAGCCCGTAGTTGACGTGCTCGAGCCGGTCTGCCCACGGGAAGTCCATCAGCTTGAGGATCTTAAAGAACTGCGCGACATGCAGATCTTGCTGCGATGAGATAACATAGATCATCTTGTCGAATTTGTGCTTCTCATATCGCTCAACAGCACCGCCGATGTCACGGGTGAGGTAGATTGACGTGCCATCTGGAAAGGTCAGAGCGCTCTCGTTGATGACGGTCCAAGCAGACGCACCCTTCTTGCGCAGGACGGCCTTGCCCATCTTCCACTTTTCGAGGTTGACCAGCAGTGCGCCGTCCGCTTCTTCAATGAGACTCATCTCATTTAGTCGCTTGATGGCGAAATCTTGCCACTCTTTCCCGACCTGGCTCTCGCCCGTGTACACGTCGAAGTACACATTCAGACGCTCGTACTCCTCCGCATACTTCCGCACGCTGAGTTCGCGCCAGACACGCCAGTTTTTAAGGGCTTCCTCATCTCCATCCTCCATGCGCTTGAACCATGCCGCAGCTGCCTCCTTGACGGACGTATCGTTTTCCGCGTCTTTATTTATCTGGACGTAGACGTTGAAGAGGTGCTTGATGGCGTCCTTCTTGAGCTCTTCGTCCGAGCCATATTTCTCATAACCGACAGCGATTAGGCCGAACTGCATGGGATGTCAGGATACAATCCAGACAGGCACGAGAAAGACGAGACGAAGGACAGGCAAAAAAAATAACGCGGCTTCGGGACCTGAACACGAAACACCACCCAGAACCTCAAATCGTACACAAGCGACAAGGACTCGCGTAACTCCATCGGGCCAGACAACATGCCATTCACAGCGGAGCTCTCGGTGATGAAGAATAGGCACCAGGAAGGTCATAGTACACACCTGAGTGCCCCAATCTCCGAGGTAGTTCATCGAAACCGTCTCCCACCCGCATGCACGGTATATATTTGCGAGGAACGCGCCGATAATGGTTGATCGTAAGTGACCGACGTGGAAGTTCTTCGCGATATTCGGCGACGAGTACTCGATAATGACTTTCTTTCCCTTGCCTGAATCGTTCGTGCCGTACTCCGGCTTCCCAGAGGGCATGTCGTAGGTAAGCTTGTGCACTTGTGTGAGCACTGAGCGGAGGAGGGACGGTGTTCGACACATGAAGTGCAAGAACGCCTTGTCGTGCGTCACGGACTCGACATAGTCGTCGGCTTGAAACTTGGCGCGACATATGAGTTTGAGTGACCGTGCGCTGTGTGGTGCGACGTACATGGTCTATGACTTGTCGGGCATGCTCGTCCACCTTGCCTGGCAGACGAAATCGTGGTAGTGCAACAGTAAAGTCGACACCTTTCTTCCCGTAATCTACACCAGTATATACCTGCTCAACAGTGAGCTGCGGTAATGCGTCTGCGATCTTCTTTGCAATGGCGATCCGGAAAGCGTCCAGGACCGAGCGCGAGGGGTCCGTGCTGGGGACATCGGGCAGTGATGGTAGCGTAGACATCGTTCTGAGCGATCGGAGGGCTGCGTAAAAGCGATTTGATCTTGCCGCAGGAAAGATACGCGCGAAAAGCGCTCGTGGAGGGCGGAAGAGTAGTATGGTGGGCAGTGGGCTCGAGAATCGATAACTTTTTGGGCGAAAGAGTCACGAAGGAAAGAATGCACGTGATGAGGATCTCAAGAGAGCACGCGCTCGCTCCGACGCGTCGACGCGTCGCGATGCGTGTCTCGGACCACGACGGTGCATTGGATGACTCATGGCCTCACTTTTACTCGCCGGACGCTACTAGTTCGCATCGAAGCTTATCTCGGATGCAGTGCTAGTGTGGAAGGATCTTCCGTACGCCCTGGGCTGCTCCGAACGTCGGGATGCGCTGTACTACCTCGCGTACGCCCATGACTGGAAGACTTCACTGGCAAATGTTACGTACGAGCCTCATCGGACGGGTCGACGTGATCACTCTTCATGCTCTTAGCTTTATTTCTGTCCATCGGTAAAGTCTTTCCAATGTCCCCTGAAACGACTAACGTTAGGAGAAATCGATTATCGAAAGACGACCCAGCTTTCCTCGCAGCTTTCATAGGCAAACGGAGAAAGTGAGCCGATTCAAAATGTCCTAGTGCTGCACCATCTACGGCTCTCGCACGATAGTGGTAACTCTCCTTCATTTCTTTATGATCGATCACATGGTGCATAGCCCCAATTCCTGTCTGCAGAGAAGAGAGCCGAGACCTGGTTAAGGCCAGCTTTCTCCGGGTAGGATCGTGCTGGTCTCTGCTTCTATTATATTTGTTTATATTACCTGATGCATGTCACGCAACCCGATGTGGCTACTGTAAAGAAACAGGACTCTTGTTATTATCATACTGCCGGCGCTAGGAATACAAGGTAAATGTCAATCTTGCCCCATAATTCCATCAGACACATCTGTTGTTCAAATTGTGCGTGGCGTTTAGAACTTTCGGCATCACGCCTTTCGGAAAAGTGATGGACCAGATTTTCTACAGTGGCTCGTTTTCTTACCCGTTTTTGCGATTTGGTACGTATATGTGCCCATCGATTATTGTACCACGCCAGGCTTACCACTATCCAGGTGCGGCTCGTTGTATATTCATCAACCTAAGTACTTCACGTTATTCGGATGGCCCTCGTCCCAACTTCACGTCAAGAGAAACCGCTCATCGTGTGCAGTCAACAAGCACGCGTCCTTGTGTCCTCGCCCGTCACGTATCCGATCTCCTCTAATCTCTACTCGCCCATACGTCCGGACAACAGCCCTACTCTTCAAGACGCTTACGCCCGGTGACACTGTCTTGTGCATTCATCGCTCTCAATACATACATTCTCGTGCTCCTTACCATCTAGCGAGCCCTCGGGACGCCCTTGCGACGGCTGTACGCCGTCTACGCGGGTCTGGCGGCGCCAGAGCGAGCGCTCACGGCGGGTGCGACCCTGGGGCGGAGGATTCGCCGCTTTGGAGCAGGGGATGGACATGACGATGCAAATCGTGGATAATCTGTATATGACGCCGTGTTTTTTTTTGCGACTGAAACGCTATACTCAAACCTTGGTACTCTTCCTCCGTTGCACTTGGACCGAGCGCGCGAACATCTGCGCTGCAACCGCTGTCTACCCTGGTATGTGCGCCTGCGCCCCCTCCATTCTTCCGTGATTGACGTGGCTGGGAACACCAGCCGTTGAACCGCTCACGCCGGTATTTGCGCTGCTCCTTACAGCAGATTCCCAGTGCTTAGGGTTCTCAGTGACACACAGCTGGTTGCCTTCATACGGGCAGGAGCGGGCGAAGGCCGCGCGATGCTGTCCTTCTGCATAGAGGCCGTTAAGGCGCTAGCGCGAGTGCTGTAGCGCAGGGTGGGGTGCTACATGTTTCCTTGCAGAGGATGCGGGCGACGGTGCGAGGGCAGAGGAGACCGGAGAGGGGGCGACTGGGAACGATCGCTCACCGAACAGTCCATTCATAGACGTTCCATTCAGAGCTAGACGAGTCTAGTCATGGTGTGTATTGAGCGTCCTCTGGATGGTTTTCTCCGCGGAGATGGTCCACACGACCAGTGGGGCTCGCGCAGGGACCAGCGACCAGAGCAAGGCCAACGTGCTCGACTGAGCTGCCCCGGCCGTGGCGGGCTAAGAGGAGGGGCGATCTTGATCAAGCGCCGACAACCCCTGACAGAGCGACGGAGTTGCTGATGTACCGATCTTTGTGGCGCGCGCCCGGTATCCCACAACGAATTTCGCTAGGAGCTGTGAGGGCGTCAGCTCCGCCACTTATCTCCACACATCCGCCTGTCTCATCGATCATGATCTAACCACTTGCGCGGACAAGCTATCGCGCATCTCTCGGACCCCCACTCAAGTTGTCACGCATACAGCCCATTTATTGGTATCCTACACGCCGCGCAATTTGAACACATTGTGATGGGAACCATCCTTCACCACGATACATTCGTCCAGTTTTCGAACCCAAAGTCGATGCCTGCGTGCGCCGGCGCGGTCAGCACGACGGCGGCGCGCCACAGCGGAAGAATACAACGCACCCCAGGGCGGCATGATCATGCGCTTCTGCTTGCCCGCAGCCGCGAGTCCATCGAGTGTGGCGACATCGTCCCCGTCGAGCTTCTGCGCGAGTGTGGTCGTATCCTGGATGTTTTGTCGGATGCGGTCCGGGTTCGCCGAGCGCGTCACGACACCGATCTCCTTCGACACTACCGCGCACCGTCAGTCTTCATCGCGGCCCCGCGTATCGGAAGAGTCAGGCGGCACGCACGGAGCCAACCCAGCAGCACCGCGCCCGGCGGCGCACCGTGCTTCTCCGCGATCGTCTTGACGGTCGCGTCCTGGACGAGCGGTGAGCCGGACGAGCCGAGGGGCGAGTAGGCCTGCGGGACGATGCCCTTGGTCTTGAGATATGCGACGAGCGCGTGATCGGGGTTGTATGCGTGCAGCTCGAGCTGGTTCGCGGCAGGCGGGATGGAAATGCGCGGTAGGAACTCTTCGAGCTTCTTCTGCGACATGTTCGAGACGCCGATGGCCCGGACTTTGCCTAGCGGGGGCGCGTGTCAGCGGGAGGACATACAGCTAGTAAAAATGGATGGAGACACACCCTTGGCGAGCATGGCTTCGAGCTGCGTCCAGGTGTTGCGGATGTCCCAGTCAAGGGCGATATCGCGCTTCCCGTCCGGGCGCACAGGGATGAGATCGTTACTTGCGTTCGGGTTGAGTGCGATGGGCCAGTGCATCAGATACACTGACCGTCTGGCGCCTCAGCACACGCCGCGCACGGACAGAGACGCGCACTGCGCACGCACGGTCGAGATAGTCCAAACCGAGCTTCCGAAGGGATTCATCAAGGCCCTCTTCAACGCGCCTGTGCCACGTCCCCCAGAGCTTGCTTGTAATCTGTACATCCGTGCAGTGAGCACGCACGCGCGGCACCACGACGGGCACGGGCACGCACGAAGAGCTGCTCGCGCGGCACCCCCGCCGCGCGGATGCCCTCGCCGACGACCGCCTCGTTCCCGTACCCCCACGCACAGTCGATGTGTCGGAAGCCCGCCTCGCGGATCGCGAACGTGACGGCGTTCTTCAGCTCCTCGCCTTGCAGCTGCCACGTCCCTATGCGCACGCTCAGCCCAGCCCCCTCCGCCACGAGGACGAGGCGCGACACGACGCACCGAACGCGAGCGCAGGCATCTCCGCGCCCGTATTGAGCTTGATCTTCGGTCCTCCGACAACAGCCATCGTCGTCCGTACTATGCGCGGTCGTCTTCTCGCTCCCGCACCCCGCTCGCCTTTGCTTTTATCTCTCTTCACGCGGGGGTCACGAGTCTGCTGACCATCTGCCCGCCGGCCATCGACATCGGAGCGGCCGCTATCAGGAACCGCACGCCGCTGTACGTCCTCCGGCTCACAGAAGCGGGTGCGCCACTGCGCCAGCGCGGACCGGGCCGTGCGGCCCGCCGCGGCGCCGATCTCGCCCGCTCGCTCGGCCGCCTCGTAACTTATCTGTCCCCGCGGAGGATTCGCGCGGTCTCTATAAGCCTCTGCGGACAAAACGCATACGGGCGCGAGCGGCGTGTTCGCGTTGGGAACACTCCGTGCGCCGGGCATGCGAGGACCGTCCGCGCGTTCCGTCCCCGCGCGCATCGCAAGAAATCCGGGAGAGATGAGCAGATGGTAGCGTGTTTGGCGGCTCACTGTCGTGGCGTACGGGTGATAGAGACAGGCGATGCGGTGGTACGACGTGTGCGTACAATCAGAGCAAACGAAATGAGATAGATGTCGCGAAATCGGAGTGCGATGTTGAGATGGTGGTACACAGAGACAGATGGATGGAAATACTAGTATTGAGATGAGCGGGAATATCGGTATTGGATGGGTGAGGGGAGATGCGTGGATGAATGGGTGGAGAGAGAATAGCGCTGGGGGGATGTGGGAGGATGCGATACGAGAAACAAGGGCAGGATGGACGAGATGGGGCGCGGGGTAGGTATACATTGAGAACATAAGCACGACTAGACAAGCAAGCCACCAAATAACAACAGCGCAGCAGGACCCAGCTCCACTTTGACCTGATACAGTTGATGACGTGATCGAACGGTCAAGCAAGCGAGCAAGCAGTCGTGCCGTCCACCCGCATCGACGTCCGACAGTGGAGAGCGGGCCGGGTGCGGCGTCGAGGACCGGGGCAAAGGGAGGCGTGGCGGAGCGCGGATAAAGGGCGGGTCGAGGGCGATAGACACGAGAGAGGGCGGGACGAGCGCTCGGTCGACGTCGGGCGCCTGCGAGGCGTCTCCGGCACGCGCACGACACTCGCGCACACGTGCAGGACATGGCGGCAGTCATGCGAGCAGCCGAGAAGTGGTTCGGCAGCCGTTTGTCCAACGCTCGCACCGGGGTCGGTCACGCATCCGCAGGCGACACCAGTCCGCGCGCGGAAATCCTCTGCCTGTGCGCGGAAGTCGCTCGCGACGTGCACGGAAGTCGCCCGAGGTGCATAGAAGCCGCCTGCCAGCGCGCAGAAGCCATCTATCTGTGCACGGAAGGCATGTGTGCACGCTGCGAAGCCCGACTGCGCGCGCAGGCGCGATGCATCGAATTGCGTCGTCAGTCACGATGACGGTCCGGCCCGCAGCGCTTCCGGCCGCACACGAGCGAACGAGGTCACCACTCCCCCAGCGGCGGGCAGGACTTGCGGGCGGTGAAATTTCCCAACGACAGCGCGCACCGCATGCTCGGACGGCGGCGGCGGCGGCGCCGCACGCCGACGATCCCCGCGACGATCCGTCCGCTTGTGCGCCGCGACGATCCACGCGGTGTGCGCTCTCCGCGCGCGCGAGGCGTGGGAGCGCCGAGTGCCCGTCGGCCCCATGACCCGCACGCCACGCCCAGGCACGTTCCTTGCGCCCCCACCTTCCGCCGCCGCCGCCCCGCCCGACGTGTCAGATGAGCCACGGTCTGTTCTGCTGCGACGACGCTGTCAGCGTGCATTCCGTTTGCGTGCGGAGAGACATGCGCTGCGTACCGGTGCGGATCCCGTTGATGCTGTCGGGGGTTGGGGCGGTGGCGGAGGAGGCGGCGACGGCGAGGTGCTCTGCTCGGGCGCAGAGACCGTGCGTGATGAGGACGCAGTTGCTGTTGTGTTGGCACTGCTTTGTGGTGACATCGACGACGGCCCCGGAGAACTGTCGTCCTGTAGACTCGCTGGCCCGCCCGATATAGACATGGACGACGACGACGACGAGCAAGGGGGAGGCGGGCGGCCGTGATCATCGCGAGGCGCGGCGCCACCCGTATCTTCTGGTGCACTCGGGCGCCCGAGTGGCAGTGGCGGACCTTGGCCGGGTAAGGGTGGGGGCACCGGACGCGGATTCATTTTGGGCGATAGAAGTTCTGATGACGAAGAGTCAGCCGAGCACAGACAGCTTGCGCAGCGGCGCACGAAAGGCGCCGCAGGGAATAAGAGCCGCGCACGCGGATGCCGCGGCGGCGGTGGCGGCGGCGGTGGCGGCGAAATGGAGCGCGGGAAGGGAGGAATACGCACTGCCTGATTCGTTCAGCTGGAGGACGACGACGTGACCGGGGTCGTTCTCGAACGTCTCCGCCAGGGAGGAAAACTGTTTGGCAGCGAACCAGTCCTTGGCCATCGAACACGGCCGTTTGAGCTTGTGGCAGTTCCAGCACGCGCCGCTCGCGCGCTTGCGCTTCTTCCCGCGCCAGCATTCGATGTTACGCTCCTGACAACGCGAGCAGCGCTCGGCCTCCTGAGGCATGGCGCCGGGGCGCCGGGGGTGTCAGCCAGGTGCGGCACGCACGGGAAGATTCCCACGGCAAGGGGCCCAACGCACGGTGGTGAGCTCATAGCCCTTGGGCGGGCTGGGGTCGTCCGGGTTGTAGCGCGCGTACTTGGCGGGTGGGCGGGGGCCGGCAGGCGGGGCCTGTGCCTGCTGGTGGCTCCACATCTCGAACTTGAACTTGTCTTCTGGCGGCCGGGCGTCGATCACGCCACCGTGGTAGGGTCCGTCGGGAGCGTCAGCCCTGCGCTTGCGCGGGGGCGACGTCGCCATGAGGCCGTAGTGCGGTGGCGGGGGGATATGGTCGGTCGAGGGGATGGCGAGCTGCGACTGGGGAAGGGGGAGGATGCCCTCGTGGTAGCGCGTGCGGGAGGGCGAGCCCGCGGAACCGGACGCCGTCGGGGGCGGTGGCGGGGGGATCACGGACGGGCCGGGCTCCTGCTTGACCACGACGCGGTCCGGAGGCGGCACGGGGAAGACGACAGGCGGCGCGGGCGGCGCGGGCAGGAAGTAGGCGCGCGGGGACGAGGCGGGGAGGGGCGGGGTCGAGGGCGTCGAGTCTGAGCCGGACAGGTCGCCATCAGGGTCGGGGCCCGCGTCCTCGAGCGCACCAGGAGGTGGCAGCGCTGGCAGGGCATTGGATGAGAGCCGTCGCCGACGCTGTGCACGGTGGCAGACGCACCTAGCCGGAGCCACCACTGGTTCTCGCCCAGGTTGCCGTTGAAGTGCGTGTCCGGCTGGAGGTTAAAACGGGCTATCTCGCGCGCGAAGACGGTGGGGATGATGCCATACTGGCCCTGGGGCTTGCAGTTCGCAATGAGCACGGTGAGGTTGTGTATGAACGGCATGCGGTTGAGCCCGTGCCGCTTGCGGATGCTGCGCGCCTCGTACTGGACGCAGATGGGTGAGCGGCCGTGGACGGACTCGGGCAACCGTGCAGACGTACCAACTCGCGGGTGAACTCGTCTGCGTACAGGGAACGGACGTCCTCCGGGGCGCGCTGGAGGACGATGAGGGCAGCGTGAACGCGGGCGGCGGCGCGAGCGTAGTCGTCCATCGTTTTCTGCCACAGGCGGGCAGGCGAAGGTCGACGTCTGACGGTCAGCTCGACATGGACTTGGTCGACCCAATATACTCCCATCACAGTCCAATCCCCGCCGGCCAAACAACTTCTACGTAATTAATTGTCACGCGTGACAAACGCGTACCGTCACCCGCGTCACCCCTCTGCCCTCTTTCGGTCTCCGCGCTCTCTCCCTGTCTCCCTCTCGCTCTCACTCGGTCGTCGTGAAATTCGCAGCGGCGCTGCGTTTCCCTGCGTTGCGAGGGTTCGGCCAGCTCGATCGCCGGAAGTGGGGCACGAAATGAGATGAAAAGAGACCGGATCCACGTTCAACTAATCCCATAATTTCATATCGGCCAGCCGGGCGCCAAACCGCCGCCCGGCATCCCAACCCACACCTCCCACGGCCCTCGGCTTCATTTCCCCCCCGCGCCGGCAATCAGCCACCAGAAAATGCCCCCGCTCCTCCGGTCATCACCCTCGTCGGCTCCTCGTGCCCGCGCCGCCAAGTCGCTGCATCTGCGCTCGAAGGTTCGTCACCACCTCCGTCAGCGCGTGGATCTGCCGCTGCTGCGCCGTGAACGCCTCGGCGAACGTCGCGATTATCCGATCGCACTCCGCGTGCCCGCCGCGTCCCGCGGGCGGTGAGAAGCAGCCCTCTGCTTGCAGGGCTCCGTCGCGCACGACGACGCTCTGCGCCCCCATTGTGGACGTCACCGCGACGCGTTGCCGTCCATCTGCGTCGGGCAGCGCGCGAGAGACCATAGGCCAGGACGCATGGCGGGGCGCGCCTACGGGCACCGCGCCGCGTACGGCCCCTCGTGCCTCCCATCCGGCGACGGACCCACGGAGCTCCTCGACAGGTGGCCACACAAGCGGGCGCCGGTCGTTCATGTCGGCGCCCGGCCGTGTCATGCCGGTCGCGAGCCGAGAGGAGCGCGGCGGTGGCGCGATGGAGTCCTCGGCACGATGCAGCCCTTTATTGAAAAAAAAAAAAAAAGAAACACCACGGTCAGCATACCCCGTCAAATATCGCTGCCGAGCCGAGCGCGCACGCACGCAGGCCGTGACCGCCCGCGCGCAATTCGCCTGGCAGCCGCGCGAGCCGACTTGGGGCGGCGCAGGCGCAGGCGCCCGCATTAGCTCCGCGTGCGGATAAAGCGATCATGCCGACGCGGCTAGCGAGCTAGGCGATATAGGAAACCCAAACGAACAATTAACTGCGCGAAGCGTGACAGGCGGCGGGTTGTCGGGCGGCGAATGGACGAAGGCGGGCGGGCGCCCACGCTCCATCACGGCGAGTCCAGATCCAGCGCGGCCGCGCGCTGATAAACCGCGCTGCGCCCTTCGCAGCCGGCGACGCTAGCGCCCCAAAATAAATGCGCGTCGGGCGCACACAGGCTCCGGCACCCCCGCTAGCCCGAATCTCGCTCGCGCACGCGCGTGTGCGTTCGATGTGCCACGGCCCACGGACGCGCTGCGGAACGATGGAGTCCAACTGAGGGGAGATTAGGGTTGGAGGCACCCCAACGAACGAATGCACGCACGCCCATCGGGCAGGCAGCGGCGATGGGGCCTGTCGACCGAGTCGCAGCAAATATGGCGCGTTGCGACGGACCCGACGCGCTGGCACTCCCACCGAAATGCGAACCCGCGTACTGGAACCGAGGATAGCAATAAACACGTACCACCGTCGTCTGCGGTCCCTTCGTCAGCCGCCATTGGGCACTCCACGCGCCCGCCCGCGCACGCCGAGTATTCGCGTCCGCTGATGCGCCCCATGCGTTTCGATGTGCCACTAGTGCAGGGTTTCCCCGTCGCGAGGCAGCGCCCACACGCGTCCTTGTTCGCCATTTAGCGGAGCGCACCATACGAACCAAACGGGCGCGCACCTCCGCGTCTGAACAACCTCTCGGAGGAACTTCCGACAGACCGTGCAGGGACGCATCCGATAATTCTCGCTCTGTGACATCGGAGGCTGACGCATCCGAGCATTCCCGCAGCGGCTGCATCCTAGGCTTGACGCGCCTCTCTTGCGCCCCGTCTCCGTCCTCTTCTCCACTCTCATCTGGTATCATCCGCTTTGCAGGTACCGACGTCGACGCCGCAACCCGAGGCGTATCAGGGCGCCCGAGCTGCAATGTGTATGTGGAAGCGTGCGCCTGGTGCCCGTGTGGTGTAGCTGTTCGCACCCGCGATCGCCCACGCGCTGCCTCGCCAGACTGGCCATCCGCCGGCGGCGCCCACGGGGGCATCGGCGCCCAGTACGGCACGATTGGGGGCGGGCCGTATGGCATGAGCGGAAGCACGTACGACGGCTGCGGCAGGGCGTAGGGTACCCGCGGCATGTAGTATGGAGTGGGGTGGGCATTCCCGTGTGGCGGGGGCCAGGGCGCGGCGCGATGGGGCGGCGGTGGCGGCGGCGTCGGCGTGGTGGGGTGCGGGGCGTGCGTTGGATGTGCGGGCGGAGGGATGGCTGGCACATGCATTGGCGCGGGTGAGGGCGAGGGCGCCTCTTGCGACGGGACGACGGCCGGTGGCGGGTAGTAAGGCGGAGGAGGTCCAACGTTTGACGTCGAGGGCGCGTTCTCCTCGGGCGAGGGAGAAGGCATTAGGCTTAGTCCGTCGGACGACGACGTCATCACCCGCGGCTCAGACGGCCCTCCGGCCTTCTGGATAGTCGCCATGGGAGAACTCCCCGGCTCTGGACTGGACGGAGTCGTTGAGACGTGTGACGAGAGGTGCATTGCTGGACTTTGCTCCCGTTGTTCCTGTTGTTGTGACCCACGCTTTCCTGGTGCTGTAGCTGGATCGTACGCTGGGGGTGGCGCACTGAGAGAAGGTGTTGGCACTGTAGCCTGATCGGGCTCAAGCTGCCCTTCAGCGGGATCGGAGTGTTGTCTTGGACTTGTCGTCGGCTGCGGCGTGGGAGACGCAGGTTGAGTATGCAGATGTGACAAAGGCTGTGCGTCGTTGTCTGGAGCATGCTCTGCGTCAGAAGAGGCCCTGGTTGTCTCAGTCGTCCGACCCTCAGAGGTAGACGCAGGTAAGTTCGCCGCCAAGGCGGGACGAGGATTGAGCTCCACCTGCGATCCAGGCACGGTGATCTGCTCGCTAGGACCCTCCGCAGATCCTCCGATGTCTGCTACAGATCCCTCCCGACCAGATTCCGCCTTCTCTCCGCTGGTCTCAGATCTGCCAGATGTCTCCGACGATCTGTCGGATGCTGCCTCACCTGCGCCCGCAGGCATCGCAGGATCGCCGCGGGACAGCAGCGGGCTCGCCGTCGACGCGCGCGAGCTCGCCTCCGCCTCGCGCCTCGCGCCAATCTCTACCCACGCGGATGCCCCATTCGCACTTCTGCTGTACCACGCTGGGCCTGCGTTCCTCCACTCCCTCCACTTAGCCTCGCTCCATTCCCGCACCGGCCTGCCCCCTGGTTTACCCGTGTAGGGCACATACCGGCCCTCCGCACCCTGCTCTTCCCGCACGGGCCGGGGCCGGGGCGGTGGCGGGACGTACGCTGGCGGCGCGGCGCTCGGTGGGCGCGGCGCGGGAAGCGCGGGGCGAGGAGGTGGCGAGGGGCGCGGCGAAAGTGCGATGGTGATCTGCACGGGACGCGCGTACGTCAGCGGCGGGGACTGCGGGGGGGCGGATGAGGCGGAGTCGCTACGCGGCATCGAGCTCGTTTCGATCGCCACCGCATTCGGCATCTCCCGCTTTGCCCCGATCTCCGGATGCGCGTCGGGAGCCGGAACGGGACGCGTCGAGAGCTCCGGGGGACTGGGTGCTTCATGCCGGACCGGATCAGGTGCACCGGGCCGGGAAGGGCCGAGCGAAGGGTTCGCATCGGACGGCGCAGACTCGGACGGCGTATCCGAGTCATTCGGCGCGGGAGTGTCCCTGGACACAGTGGGACGCGTCGGCGCAAGAGAAGCAGACGGCGAGGCAGTGCGCGTCGAAGGCGAGATGGGGTGCGCGGACGCGCTTGATGCCGACGGCTCGTCCGGCGCAGCTGCTGGGGCCATGGTGCGCATAGTTGTGGTGAGCGAAGTGGCTGGAGCGGGTGTACCGGAATAAGTCGCCGAGCCGTGGTGTGTCGAGTGCCCGGGTACGATTGGGGATGCTGCGATAGACGAGCCCGGCGCGGGTGTTGTGACAGAGCTAGTCAACTCGATGAACGCGTACGGCCGCGGAGGCAGCGACATGGGACACGTCCCGAACACCTCGGGATGACGAGGCACGGCAGAGCTAGAAGACGAGGCGGAGCTGCACCGCGTAGCGGTGCTCGGAGGACGCACGAAGGAGGCAGTGGCAGATGACAGAAGCGGGATATTCGGGCGCGGTGATGTGCCCGAGCTGGTGGATGGAGCCGATGAAGAGGACTTGTAGAAAGGCAAGGACATGGACAGGGTCGCCGTTGAGGCGGTCGAAGGTGTGCGAAGGCCTATGTGTGTGCGCGCGGGGTCCGGGAGCGTGGACGGGAGCGTGTGCGCCCGTGCAAGTGTGGGAGCAGGCGAGTAAGGCGCCGAGGCACCGCCGGGAGACGCGGTGTCGCTCTCGCTGCTATTGCTGAGACTGCTACTGCCCTCTGCACGCCCGTTCATACGCCAGCGCACGCGACACGGCATCGAAAACGCACCTGCAAGCCGTAACCACCACTGGTCGGGGCCGAGATCGCCATCCCAGCGCGGCGACGACGGCACGCCGGAGGCCTTCATGATCTCGGACGCGAACTTGAGCGGAAGAAACTCGTCCGCTTCTTTGCAGCTTGCGATGAGGAGGGAGAGCTGGTGGATGAAGGGCATGCGGGGAAGCTTGTTCTCCTGGCGGACGCGACGCGCGTTATACTGGTCGGATGCTGTCGGCTTCAGAGGCGCGGGAATGGGCGGTGACACGCACAACTTCGCGTACAAACGTGTCGGCATTTTGCACTCGGTCTTCGAAGGACGCGCGTTGGATGCCCCTCATGGCGGCCCAGACGCGTTCCGCGGCGCGGTGATAATCGTTAGCCGCCATGACAACTTGAACTGTCGCTGTCTGACGTGAAAGGGTGATTAGAAACAAGGAAGGTACAGGCTAGGATAGAAGGTTGGGCTGTTTAGTGCGATCGTAAGTCGCTATTGCAGATAGTGCTGCAGGTTGCCCTTGAAGAGCGGGACTGCGGGTGGGAAGGTCACGGGAGTCGGAACAGCAAAACATCTGTGTCGCATCGCACCGCTTCGCTGTTCTCTCCTCTCCTCTCCCAGGCTTCGCTCGAATATTTTCGTCTGGTCGTACAAGCGCCGTCTGGTCGTCATGGCTGTCTTCTGCTGCCGTCCTCGTCCGAGTTGATCGCCTCGGGGCCACATTGATCAACAGTGTTCACTGGAAAACCATTGGATATCCTGCTTCGGAGCCTCCCGACCCGCCCCGCCCAATCACCACGCCCTATATCGCCTTCCGCTCCCCGGACTCTGGCTACACTACGCTGTCCTGGGAACCCGACCACTCTGCCAGTCCAGAAGTCAGGCCCCCTCGGCTTCGGTCACGGCACACGAGGCACCCCACTCCCGAACCCTTAACGCGCCTTCCCTTCCGTCCGCGTCTTCCGCTTAGCACACACCGGGCCTCGTTCCCCCCTTTTGCACTTCTTTTTCACCTCCCACGCCTAGCCCGGACCTTATTCAGCTCCAACCCCGACCGGACTTCCGAGGCGCGCTCCATTCCCGCTGGACGAGAAGTGCTGCCAGGACAGGCGGATCTGAGCGCGAGCTGCACGAAACGAACGCACGACACGTGTTCGCGCATCGACAGGTCACGCGCGTGCCGGAAGCAGCAACGTGCCCCGCACCTTGCCCTGAACCGCCCCGGCGGCACGCGGTGCGAGCGCCACAACCGCGCCGCCGTAAGCATCCACTCCTGGCTGATCGACGACGCTTTCCTGCCTAGGCCTGTCTATACAGTGGCTTGTCCGATTGATGGGCGAGCTGCTGGTTTGGGACTGTACTCCGCGCATAGAGTTTATCACGGAGATGTGCTGGACATGAACCTGCGAGCCGAAGTCGGAAGAAGGTCCCGTTTGTATGTGCACGTCTTCTCGCCTCGTGAAATATAGGGTGGGCTACCTGGGCTGTGGCCGGAGGCGTATTTGCCGCCCGTCGGCGTTGGTATTGGTATCTCGAAGTCGGGCAGGCAACACTAGAGGCATCGATCCTGCCCATTCCAGACAACTCCGCGGCAGTCGTGGCGTCCTACAACATCAGCACGGAAGATCATCTTCTTTGAACGCCCGCCAGGAACCGACTCTCCGCGCCCCGTTTGCACGAGGTAGAGGCGGTGGCGACGACAGCAGCTAGCGGGGATGGATGTCATTCTAGAGTAGTAGGTCAGAACCATTGGATTAAAGACACATCGACAGATGTTTTGGAACCACGTAGATGTATTGCGCGCTGTGTTAGCTGTACTCAATACCGTACCTGCTTCGGATGACTAGACCTCTCATCTTCTGGATGATTGAATGACTTGTCCGCGCCGAAGCGTGGTGCAGGAGCAGCGGTAGACCGCCCCGGCGGACCGCGGTAACCCGGCTCTTCTGGCTGTTCCTCACAAGCGCGTTGCCACCAGCGCTCCATCACATCGATCCTTCCCGCCCCGTCCCCACAGCACCTCCCCGCAGGCCGCGACCGCACGAGCCTCGCGTCGTGTCCAGGAGACGCCCCGGTCCTTCAGGATCCCAGCTCGCGAGTGGGCGGAGTACCTGTGGAGACCGTCCCGTAGGCGCGAATATACACCAGGCACAGCCGGCGGCAGATCTGGACGAACATGTCGCGACTTGGTCGCGTTTCAGCGATGCGCGCCGCACGAGGGCAGCGAGCAGGCATTTTGTCTTGTCATCTCGCCTGCATGACCTGTAAGTGCGGCGGTGTCGCAGCGGATATATAAGGCTCTCCTGTCAGTCGCTTTCCGATCGTCGGTCACTCCAGTTCTCCTTCGCCACCCGGTGATCTTACTCAGGCTAATACCCTTGGCGCGTCCCGGAGCTTAACCCAATCCCTCTACTCGCCACCCCTCACCGTCTCACCTTCCCCTTTCTACACCCACCAAATATGCCCGCCCTTGTCTTCCAGGAGCAAGAGCAGCGCGATGGTCGCGCATTCGACGAAATCTCTGACGCCGTTGACCAGGGTGTGCACGCCGCTGCCACCGGCGCTGTCCTCTGACCAGCTCACGTGCCGCCGCAGTCAACGTCCAGAAGGGCAAGCTCTGGGACGACTCGTCCGACTTTGACAACGCGAAAGACAAAGCCGCCTTCCGCCAGTACGAGAGCGCGTGCGATCGCGTGAAGAACTTCTACAGGGAGCAACACGGTCCGTCGCCGTACCGTGCGCTCTGCCGCTGCGGCGCGCTGATACATCAATGCAGAGAAACAGACGGTCGAGTTCAACATCGCGGCGCGCGTCGCGTTCAAGAATCGCAAGCGCGTGCGCATGAGCGTCTGGGCCGCCATGGAGATGCTCAACACGCTTGTCGACGAGTCCGATCCTGACGTGCGTGTCCCCTTCTTTGTTCTCTCCCCCGCCCTTGTGCTTTCCGTCTCGTCTCCACAACGACCGTACCTCGCCACTCTCCGTCCGCTGCCCCTCCGCGCTCCCCTCCCGCTTGCACATTCACCCGATCCGCTCGGCATCGTCCGCGTTGCCTTCATCTCCCGACGTCTGCGCCCCTTCCACCTGACTCGCTCCTGCCGGCCTATCTATCCTCCAGCTCATCATCCTGTCTTCATGTGCTTCGGTCCCTGACGCTGACGGCCCGCCCGCAGACCGAGCTCTCGCAGATCGAGCACCTCCTGCAGACCGCCGAGGCGATCCGGCGCGACGGCAAGCCCGAATGGATGCAGGTCACCGGGCTCGTGCACGACCTCGGCAAGCTCCTTTTCCTCTTTGGCTCCGAGGGCCAGTGGGACGTTGTCGGCGTGCGTACCCCGCGCCCAGTCTCCCTCACCCCGTCGTGCTGATGCCTCGCGCGGACAGGACACCTTCGTTGTCGGATGTAAGTTCTCGGACAAGATTGTGCTGCCGCACACGTTCGCGGGCAACCCTGACGCGCAAGACCCCGTCTACTCCTCCGAGTACGGGATCTACAGCCCTCACTGTGGGCTTGACGATGTCATGCTGTCCTGGGGCCACGACGAGGTGCGCCTGGTGCATCGCCTACACCTGCCCACTCCTGACCCGCAGCCCATGCAGTACTTGTACCACGTCCTCAAAGACCAGTCATCGCTACCCGAGGAGGGCCTCGCGATGATCCGCTACCACTCGTTCTACCCCTGGCATCGCGAGGGCGCGTACGCGCATCTGACGAACGACAAGGACCGCGCGGCGCTCGCCGCCGTGCGCGCGTTCAACCCGTACGACCTCTACTCGAAGAGTGACGCACCCGTCATTGCCGAGGAGCTCCGGCCGTACTACGAGGGCCTCATCGCGAAGTTCTTCCCGCCCGAGATTGACTTCTAGACGCGCTGTGCTACGCCCCGCTGGGCGGGGATCCGTGACGTAGATGCGCGAGTGTCTGGAGGCTTAGGCACACGTTAGCCTAGAGTACGGTAAAAACGGTTGAGCTAATCTAACGACTGAGCTGCGTCTGGGCTGGACGCCGTGAGCGAAGAGAAAGCATCTGTACTTCATATTTGATTCACGTATATCCCCTTCCGTATCCTCTATACCTTACAACAGTATTTCGACCCAGAGTAATAAAATACAATCCTGATCCTGTGCCTTGTGGGTCGCGTGTGATGCACGCACGAGTGGCATTATACGGGAGCGATCTACGCGCTGCGCGCACGGCGGCTCATCGTGGTAGCACCTGTCTCTTCTTCGGGGCCGGGCATCCAGCTTGACGTTCGACGTGATCCTCATCTTACGCATCTGAGCGTGCCTCTGTATTGTATCCGTGCGATGGCCGCGTATCCTTCCCTAGACTCTTTAGGTGCGCAGATCGGCAAGCGCCTTGTCATAAGTAGCGTGACGGGGAGATGGTGGGACCCCGAGCGGATCGTCGTGCGGAGGCAATAGCGATTATTATTGCCGTATCCTCGTTAGTACACAATTATGCGTATTTCGATCCGTTGAGGTGCGGACAGCGTAACAACGTTGGCCCGCCTCACGCCTCTTCTTCTCTCACCGATTGCCCCGGGGTTCTGCTGTTAAGGGTTTCGTCAAGGCATTCAGCACGTTGCTGCAGGGAAATATTACCAGCTGTATAAGATCAACAAATCACACCCTGAAATAAACGCGCTTGGTGTTTGGACAGGGTAAGAACTGGATGTAGGTCGTTGATGAAGCGGAAGCAGGGCGGACCTTCTTACGCATTGCTACCTCAAGGCGATTCATATCCCTGCACCGATTGTGACCAGTCATTTGTCGATGGTAAATCGTTAGCCATGTGGCGCCCGACGCGAGCTTTATTTTTTATCCGTGGCACTACTGGTTATTCCTGGCGTAGTAGCAACCAGCCCAGATGAGCGAGGCGGCTTACATGGGACAACTGAAATCGCTGTTAAGCCAGTCCTTCAAGCCTGATTGTGGATCTGCTCGCAAACGCACATGCCACGGCGACCGGAAGTCAACCCGCACAATTCAACATGGCAGGGAGCTTTACACAGCTCCCAAAAGCACTCCTATAGACAAGAATGAAGTGAGAGGATGCGCGACCAAAGCAGTACTAGTACTAGTGCTGGGAAGAAGGCCCGCTCGGAAGGCATGGGCCTCACTTATCACGTGCATACCGCTCCACTCCGTTCTTTTTTTGGGCTGGCTGTCATTATCTCAGGCCCAAGCCCCGAGTACAGCACCACAGCCGAAAACTAAAGCTCGCTTTTGACGCGATCTGACCGACGATTTTCCATCAGCAAATATTCAGCACTTCGCTAAGATGTCTCCGCGGCCGTATCGACCTGATCTGCCACACAAATAAAAGAGGTGCCAACGTCGCCGCCGTAGTCCAGAACGCGCAAGACAGCGCGCGCCTCGGGCAAACGTGGGTTGTTCTTCGGTTTGAGTCGACATTGCTCGAGCATGGTCCAGATCAGCGATGCATGGATTCGGGGGACGGGACATTTATGGAACGGAGAGTAAGGACGTGAGTCGAGAAGGGATGTGGAAGGTGCGCCCGGAAGAAAGCTGGCCACCGCATCCGAGGATGTTAGCAACACCTGAAAGCGTATCGCTGCTCTGCTGGCCGTGACTCCGAACGTGCTATCTCCGGCTAACGAGCTCGTCTTGGCACGGTTTTGGCTCCTTCAGGTGATACGATATCGTCGGTATAGGTGGGTCACGGTAAGGTGGGTCGTCACCAGTAATGAGCCACGTCGTGGGCAGTAGCGCCGGTCATGCATGACAGTCTCTGCCTGGGTACGGTGCCAACTTAAAAGGGCCTCAAGTCCTCGCTCGTCACCTCGCACTACACGGCTTCCGTGGACACTATCATTATGGCTCTTTCTCTCTCCACCCGTAAGATCGGCTCGGTCGCCGTCACCGCCATTGGCTGGGGCGCGATGGGCCTGTCGGCCTACTACGGCAAGCCGAAGCCGGATGAGGAGCGCTTCGCCGTCAGCCTCACACGCCCTTATCTACGCAAACACCGCGCCGCTGACGCATATATTCTAGTTCCTCGACGCTCTCTATGCATCCGGATGCAGGAACTGGGACTCCGCCGATGTTTATGGCGATAGTGAGGAACTCCTCGGACAGTGGTTGGTGCAGCCTGTCCTTGCCGCCGTCGGACAGTATCTGACTACCAACCATGCAAGGTTTAAAAAGTCCGGGAAGAGGAATGAAATCTTCCTCGCGACCAAGTTTGGCATTGTTCGCAAGGCCAACCGCGCGGTCAATGGCGAGCCCGAATATGTGAAGGCAGCAGTTGAGAGGTCCCTCAAGCGGCTCGGCGTCGACTATGTCGATCTGTATTATCTCCATCGGTGCGTCAGCACCGCCTTTACCTGGGCTATCAACTCAGAGTACTGAACACGAGATGTAGCCCCGACCCTACCGTTCCTATTGAGGTATGTGTTGCCTCTTTGCTCTCGTCATACGTTGGACTAACCGTTTCCGCACCAGCGCACTGTCAGCGCCATGGCCGAGCTCGTACAGTAGGCGCTCGTGTTGTCGCACCTTACTGCAGAGCTCATCGCGCACTAGAGCGGGAAAAATCAAATACCTCGGCCTCTCCGAGGTCTCCGCTAACGACCTCCGCCGGGCGCACGCCGTGCACCCGATCAGCGCCTACCAGGTCGAGTACTCGCCGTTCTGCCTTGATATCGAGCGTGATGATGTCGGGCTACTCAAGACCTGCCGTGAGCTTGGTATTACCGTCATCGCGTACTCGCCGCTAGGGCGCGGGCTGCTCACCGGTCGATACGTACGTGCCTCTGCTATGGATTCTCTTGGTAGAGGATATCTCTGACTGTATGTATGTAGAAAGGGCCGGAAGACTTTGAGGAAGGTGACTTCCGGCTGACGATCCCAAAGTTCTCTAAGGGGAACTTCCCCAAGATTCTCACGCTTGCAGAGAAGATTAAGGCTATTGGCGCGAAGTACGGCGCAGAGGCTAGCACGGTTTGCATAGCGTGGGTCCTCGCGCAGGGCAAGGATATCATCCCGATCCCGGGAACCACTAGGATTCAGGTCGGTCACCGGCCCACTGACCAAACGCATAAACACACTGATACTGCCGTCGTGGCAGAACCTCAAAGAGAACTTGGCCGGAATGAGTCTCGAGCTCTCCCCGCAGGACCTTGACGAGATTAGCACGGCAGTCAAAGCGGCAAATCTGCCCGAGGGCACCCGATACTCCCAGGCAGGGATCCAGCTCTGCTTCGCCGACACTCCGCCGCTGTGATGCGCTCCTCCATGCCCACATACACCGTCCCAGATGTGGGACGATGTCATAAATTTGTCTTTCTTATCCGAGCCGTTCGCCCATGGTCTGGCTCTCGGCTTGTATATTTGCTTACTACGATGCTACGCGTAACGTACCGTACTTCAGGAGGCCTCCCACCGTCCTGCTTCGCAGTTTCCGGAGGACAGAATGAGTTCTTGCGTGGCGGTACGACTGGTCTTCTGGTTGATCCTGCAAAAGATTGAGTGTATTTCCGGTTCGAGTTTGACCGCATTCATGTGAACCCGAGCCCACATGTCTCATAGATGCGCGGGTCGATCTGCATCCACCGCGCCATTGCGTCCATGCGACTTCTAAGAAGCGATTTTATCTGGTGATGTTTCCCATTTTCGGTGTCTCGTATGTTCGCATTGTGCCGCTCAGCTTGTTGTCGACGGGGTCAAATCATCGTGTTGGGGGCGTCTTTGCGCGAGGGGCTGCAGTCTGAAAGCTACAACAGGATGCCTGATAGAATGTACCGACTAGCGGCGCGACGTCGGGGCTGCCAGTGTAGGATCTAAGTAATAGGGAGTGAACAGAATAGCTGCGAAGAGATCGTATGGTAGTCGGCGCCCTACAACTGATGGAGGGTACCGTGGTGGCAGTAGGCAAGAGATGTTGGACGGACGACAGCCGAAGGGCGGAGAGAGATGGATGGAAGGATAGATGGCATATCCAGTTTATGTCCCGGAATTCCCCGATGTTACTTACGACCGCTTCGTCGCGCGTTGTCGTCTCCAGCTCGTTCCACGTCACTGATACACGACGCGCGACAGGAGAGGGAACTGCGGGCTTGAATCATTCTCGCCTTGCTGCACACTCGTTTCGACGAACCCGCGGGTTCTAAGATGACTGTTCACCCGACGGTAGATCTCGTACTCCACCAAGAAATGGTCTTTTTATAAGGGTCGGGCGGCGGAACTGTTCTTCCCACCACCGACAGGCGTTAGGTGGTACACATTTGAACAGATTTCTGACAGCTTGGCGCGACGACAAGGAACTGGACAGCAATTGAATAGCAACGTGCAAAAGTAGATCGACAGACTGCGACCTCACTCAGAATATCATTGCTACTTATTAGCTGGACTTGGGCTTTGAACAAGAAGGGATATTAGTACCTTCTTCCTCTTCCTCTTCCTCTTCCTCTTCCTCTTCCTCTTCCTCTTCCTCTTCCTCTTCCTCTTCCTCTTCCTCTTCCTCTTCCTCTTCCTCTTCCTCTTCCCCATCCTCGTCCTCTTCGTCATCTCCGCCCTCCTCCGAAAGTTCTTCTTCACCAGAATTGTCGCCGCCAAACTCAGAACTTGTTAGCTCGGGTTCTTTCTGCTCTTGGTCATCTGTGCCGTCGGACTCGTAGTAAAGGGCGTTTCCCAGAAAGCCTAGGTCGTGCTCGCGCGCAGAATGTTGATCGTCCTCATCAGCGGAGTCCTGGTAGTGCCAGCCCGCAGGGTATTGATCTTGGGTTTCTCGATACGCTCCGCTCCCGTCTCCTTCACTGAAATCAAAATCGCTGGCGGGACTGCCCGGGAGCGGAGGGGAACCACTTGGGTCGGAAGTTCGCGAAGCAGATCGAGAAGGCGCTCGAGAATTCGCTGGGGAAGTCGGTGAGGAGGCTGATGGAGATGCCGGCGGAGAAGGAGATGGGGACATTGCTTGAGAAGCCGCGCGCGATGACGACCGCGTCAGTTTTGTCAGACCTAGGGATTTCAAACCCTGTCTTCCACCCGTGTAAACGTAGTTTGTGTCTTTTGCATCATTGTCCGTCGACATGTCTGGAGATTCAGCACGATCGATACCAAGGAACTCAAAAAGCTCCTGTAGATCGAACATGGAACTGGCCGAAAGCTCGCGGATGATGGTCTCAAGAATCGGCTAATGCACTTGGTGAGCGACACTAAGTCGATGCGGAAAGCAAGGACATACTAAATGAGTCGTATAAGGGCACGTGCTTAAATCTATCGGATGAGGTGCAAAGAAGGATGGCTGGACTTTAATCTCTTCTCCAAGAAAGTCCTTATCTGAGATTAAAGCAACGCTATACAGCCATTCTTCACTGAAGCCAGTTAGATCATCGTTGCGGATGGGCCGGTGGCAGAGAATGGGCTTGGGTTTAAGAATGGAAGGAAAGGAAACCACGGCGCCGTCCCTAACGTGGACGATCGGCAATGCGGAATCTTTTCCGATTTTTCGCTTTTTATTCTGCCTCGTTCCGGCGTTCGCAAGAGTTTTTTCAGCACTCCTGCAGGCCTCGTAGAAAACGTTTTCCCAGTTCAGAGGGCGCTTGAAATAGAGGAGGGAAAAGCGCGAGCCCTGGATTAAGTAGGCGTAAAAGTTGTCGCAGGCGGGAAAGGAGGAAAGAACGCAGAGAGCTTGCATAGATGTCTGCTTGACGTGCTTCTTGAGAGAACCCTTGTTAACGAACTTAGACTCTGCTCGTCCCTCGGGCTGAAGGTTTTCCGGAGGAACATCGCGGACCTTATCTTCAACCAAGAATTTGACCGTGTCCTGAGCAGACATATCTTGGCCGTGTGTGAAGATAGCAGCAAAATCGGGGATACGTCTCAAGTCTCGCGTTTCAGGGTTCTTGCTATGCAGTCGGAGTGATGCTTGGGGAAATACGCAGAGAGCTGCCTCGCTGACACTGAAGGTGCTGCATAGACCGGAAAACAGGAAGTTCGTAGGTCCGTATTGAGGCGATTCCTCTGTCAGACGGGCATCGGCGTATTCGTAGAGACGGTTCAGCCGTTGCATGAACTGTCCTCGAGTTATAATAATGCACTACAAGGGTCGATGAGAGATGAGCGCACGACTCTGAGGGGAATATGAGACACACTTCTGTGGAAGCATATGCACTTCGGTGAATAGCAGGTATGGATGGGTCATATACTCCGCTGCCTCGATCCGACGAAGTACTTGGATCCGACATGATGTTGTATATGTTCTGTCGAGAGAAAGAGACGGAGAAAGAAGAAAAGATAGGGAGCAGAGAGCACGACTCGCTCACTTTATACTGGGAAAGACAATGGAGAACCCCCATTCTCTGCTAAGCGACGAGGAATCCGTGGTCGTCACTCGAAGCAGCATTGAATGGAAGCAAGAGGTTGCGCCTTTGCTACGCAGTAGTATTTCTAGCGGAGTGCAGACAATGGTTTGCGAGAGTGGATGAATAACCACATCTCCAACTTGAAGTGACCGGCTCATATTTGGATGTGAACACAAGATTCACTGCGTTAAACGGCTTGTGTCGGGCTCGTATCGGCGTTCTCCGACCCGGTAAGTATTGGAAGTATAGGAGTGTATGGGATGTATCATTAGTGTATCGGAGACTCGCCTATACAGTGGCGGGCAGACCTCATGCGGCACGTGCAACAGTCGTATCGAGTTCATATCGGACACGGCTGGCACAGTACCTTTTGATCGAGCAACGGTAGTCTCCCCTGCAGAATGATCGGCAACCTGTGGATGGAATTTGATGTTAGTCACCAGATACAACGATCCTGATCACCACTGGAAAGATCTTGTTACAGTCATATGTCATAACAATCTTAAATTGTGAACCACAATCAATTTTTTTTTTATTGAGTACATGCAGGGAGCTCTAAGATCATGCAATAACAAAAATCTCTGAATCTTACATACATAGAAGCTATACAAAACAAATACAACAAAATACGTGTGCTACGGCGTGCAACAGCACCATATGCATGTGGCGTGCACTGGCTCGAGATGCAGCGGGCAGTGGGGCATGAATGCGCGCGAGACAGATGCGGACAGAGG
>MU273471.1:61088-278163 GCA_022160365.1 Vararia minispora EC-137
GCACGCCCACCAGCCCTCCCTTCCGTTCGCCTGTGCGAGCGCTCGCTGGCTATATGCAGGCGCGTCTATCTGCCACGCGCCTGCCTCTGGCGTATCCATCTTTGTCCCCGTGGGCCCAAGATGCATGATGCCCGCTTCCCCTACGTGCGCACATGCCCCTCCCCGTCTCACCAGCTTTCCTCCCCTCCGTCTTCTGACGAGGGCGAGCTGTCATCGTCCAACACGCCTGAGGCATCCCTTCTCCGCCTTCTCTCCCACCTCCACGATGTCCTCGCCAACGCCGCCGGACGTCATCCCGGGGTATGCCGTCAAGATCGCCGGCGACGCCCGCTCCGGGTACTGCTCGTCGCAGTCGTGACACGACAAGTCGCGCCGCAAGAGCACCTCGACCACGACAGGGTCAATTAGACATGCTTTTCTATCTACTTGTATACTTGTGTAGTTTACCTATGTAGTACTAAGACTCCAGTGTAAAAACCATACTTTTTTCATTATTGGAATGATTGTATTTTCACTGTGCACAACAATCACAGCTCGTCACAAGAATTTCGAGGGATTTCTGACAATTCCTACTGATATTGTGGAACTGCATACCTGGCAGCCACAAATCCATGCACGGACAAGCTGCGCCGGTTCGCTTGCGTTGCGCGCGCAGCACGCCAGTTTCTAGGCACGGCCAGTTCCCTTTCCCGATCCAACTCAACCCATCCAGCACGGTCAGGATTGAGTTGCCCCGATACAAGGTGTATTGGATTCCAATACGTGAGCGATACTTACCGGGTAGGAGACCATATCAATGTGGATCAGGTATGTATCAGACTCCCCTATCTGTGTTCGATATAACATGGATCGACCTCGTATAGGTAACTCTTACACAAGCCATTGAACGCAGTGAGTGTCACGGTTGTTTATCAGGTGCAAATCAGGTGGATGGTCTATTGAACAAGATATTGATTAAGATGAATAGGATCAACTATCGTGCATATCAGAAGGAAATGCGACCTCCTGCTTGAGCCGAACTGTTGGTCCCATCAGCTCGGCTGCTGATCAATGCCAGCGAATCTGAGCATCCAATGGACGTGAGCACGTGATCGCGTTCCCGTTCGGTGCCTCGGTAGTACTGCATCGCCCCAATTTGAGTTTCGCTTGTTTTGAAGTTTCCAGAGCTTGCAATTTACTCTCTTGTTTGCAACGCCCAGCTCTTATCAGAATATTTTCATGGTCCGCCGTCGGCCGTCCAGAGCAAAGGGTAAATTCGGGCCACGACCCGTGGACCATAAGGACGCCAGGATAAAAAAATGGAACAAGGCGTCTGACGTTCCGCTCGACGAAGAAGACCAATGTGCGTGTCTCGTTATTGATGGCTTGTGTTTGTAATTATCACCTACACATAGTTCACGCATCTCGGGATCGTATTCTGCTGGATGGGGAGGGCGGGGATGATGATGAAGACGAGGGGGATGAGGTGTTCGCGCTGAAAGGCATGCTATCCGACGATAGTAACGACGAGGGAAACGAGGACGGAGGTATGGACACGGAGGACGAGGACGAGGAGGAGTATGTGGAATTGACGAGGCAGACGGAGGCTAAGAGCAATGGGAAAGGCAAGGGCAAGGCGCAAACCGGGCTTGGCTCCGATGAGGAAGGTGCTCAAGAGGAGAGCGAAGAGGAGACATGGGGGAAGAATAAATCAGCGTATTATGCCGCGGACGAGGTAGACTCTGACGATGAAGAGGCGAATGAACTCGAGGAACAGGAAGCGCGACGGCTGCAAGCTAGGGCACGCGATGTCATGGAGGAGGATGATTTCGGGCTCGGGGATGCGGGTGCTGTCGACACCGAGGAGACTGTAGTGTGCGTTGCAAGAATCTCTATTTCGTATTTATCTGACACGCACTAGCGACTTCGTTGAGTCCGTGCAGGTCGCCGTACAGCCTCTCCAGCAAGATAAAAAGTCACTCATCCGTCACTTGGAGAAGACATCTCCGGAAACTCTTGCATTGGCGAATGATTGGGAAGATACCGCTCTCAAGGTCGTCAAGGCTCAGAATCGGATTCAAAGGTGCGTGTTCGTCTTCCCCTTTGTCTATCGTTTTCCCACCCGGTCTCTAGACTCGAATCGGATGCGCCGGGTTCTCTTGGCCTGGGCATGATGCACCTACACTACCGTGCGTAATTTCATTAATCGCTCAAAATTTCTTCTTGACTGATCCCAGAGGCACTCCTGACGTACGCTACCAATCTTGCCTTCTATCTGCATCTTCGTGCGGGCGAACACTACGCGCCGCGACCGGACGCGCTCCGCATGCACCCTATCTTCGGCCGCCTCGTTCAGCTGAAAGAGGCCGTCTCGACGCTAGAGGATCTCGACTTTGACGCATCGGACACGGACGTCGACTCGAATGACGACAGTGCGCTCCTCGACGAAGATGATGACGACGATGTGCCTGCGCCGGCGCGTACCAGAAAGCTCGGTCGGCGCGCGACGCGGATGGACCTCGAGGAACTGGCCGCGCTCCTGCGTGAGGCAGAAGATGCTATGACAGATACGGTGCCCGTTACGCCTCCGACGAAGAGGGCGAAAGATGGCGAGCCGGCGAAGAAGAAGCGCAAGACCCGCGCCGACGCAGCGCCGACACCTGTTTTCGACCTCGTCGAGCCCGAGTTTGTCCCCGCCAAGCGGGCGCTCTCCACCGCGGCTGATCCAGCGGATGTCTTCGGGGACGCGGCGACGCTCGCGACGGCGGATGCGGTGGACAAGCGTGCGCGAAAGCACACGCTGCGTTTCCACACTGCGCGCATAGAAGGGGCCACGGCGCGGCGGCAGGGCGCGCGCGCGGCTCTGGGCGGCGACGATGACGTGCCGTATCGCGAGCGGCGGCGCGAGCGCGAGGCGCGCAAGCTACGCGAGGCGGTCGCGCGGGGCACCGCCGGGCAGGGAGGCGACGATTTGGATGCGGAGGAGCCAGGCCCGGTGAAGAAGGAAAAGGGCAAGGAACGAGCGGAAGAGGGGAGCGACGACGAGGGCGCAGACGGATATTATTCGTTGATCCAGCGGCAGAAGAAGGAGCGCAAGGAGCAGAAGAAGGTCGAGCACGACGCCGCTGTCGCCGCTGCACGGTGCGTGTCATTCGTACTTTCCCGCCCAGTCCGGATTCGGTCTTACCTAGTTCTGCAGCATAGAGCGCGAGACGGACGACAGTGCGGACGGCCCGCGGGCGCTTACGCGCGCGATCCTGGCGAACCGCGGCCTTACACCTCACCGGTCCAAGAGCGTACGCAACCCGCGCGTGAAGAAGCGGGAGCGGTACGAGAAAGCGAAAAAGCGGCTCGCGTCGCAGCGCGCGGTGTTCAAAGAGGGTCCGCGCGACGTCACGCGGTACGAGGGCGAGAAGTCGGGCATCTCGAAGGTCGTGAAGAGTGTTCGTTTCTAGCGCCCTGGAGTGGTAGTGCGGTGTTGCGCCTCTTCAAAGGGGTGAGTGCGGACGCCTGCGTAGTTACATACGAGTGCATCTATCCGCTAGGCGCGCCGGGCAATGACAGCCGTGACATACGCGCCCCTCTTCCGCGCCTCATGAGTCAGAACACCGGTCGTAGGAAAGTCTAATGTCATCCCGCGTCCATGCGCACAGATCGATGGCTACAGCGGAGGAGAGAGGTAAACGAGAAGAGGAAGCGCAGAACCGAACCATTCTCGGACAAACATACACATGCGGAGGATGTACACACAGAATTGTGCTGGAGAGGAGAGGGAGTGCTGCACTACATCGAAGAGCCGGAAAACCAAGGTGAAGTGGTGCGACGGACGGGACAACTAGGGTCGAGAGCAGGATAAGTTACGTTACAGTGCGGAATCCACGGGCGTCGGTGCGGGGCCGAGCACAAACAGAAGGAGAGATAACGATACGGACGGGTCGAAACCCGGCCTCAGAGGAGCAAAGGGGTAGGCGGAGGTGAGAGGAGGAGGTGGAGTGATGTCCGCGCAAAGGGACTCAGAAAGGCCGCGCGCCGACGTACATTCCGTCCGGCATGACGGGCGATTGCAGCTGCTGTTGGTGCATCTGCAGGGGCGTCGTCGGTGACTGGAGGGCCGTCGGCGAGTGTACTGAGCTACTGGGCGAATGCAGGTGCGCGGGTGACGTGTGGAGGTGCGTCGGGGACGTCTGCATGCCTTGGTGTCGGGGCTGCTGATGCGCGCGCGCAATCGTGCCCGCCATATGCGCAAACTCGACTTCGCCGTTCAGCGCGCCCGCGTACGTGCGCTCAAGCGCACGCGCCTGGTCGCCCGCCTCGGCGTACGAGTATGCGTACTGGTCGAGGCCGACGACGCAGTTCTCGACCTCTGGCCGGGCAAAGCGCGCGAGCAGCCTGCCGGCTTGTTGGCAGGAGACGTGCATGATCGCAGGGTCGAGACGCTGGAGAATGGGCATGTCAGCAGAAGAAGGTGAGATGAAGGAAAGGGGGGAAGGAAAGATATGGGAGAGGAGGGAAACCGTACGCACCAGATAGCCGTTCTTCGTCAGCACTCCCGCGAGCCCCGCGATGCGCGACGCACCGTGAAGGGCCTCATGCAGCAACTTGCACATGTGCTCCTCCGCAAGAATATTAATTTGAGCGTCGTACTGCATCACCTCCGGTCCGCGCATCTGCAAGTTGACCTCCCGGATGCCGTAGTCATCGATGGCGTTGAAGAGGATGATCCACATCACGTGGAACGTCGCGTCGCTGGCGCCTGCGGGCGGTGCGTCAGCACGGAGGAAGTCATGTGTAGATGCCGGCCGACGTCAGCTGACGCGGGGAAATGAGCGCCACAGTGACGGGGGATCGGCGGCGGCAGCGCCCGAATTGGACAAGAGGACAAATAGGGAGGGGACTCACAGGCGGAGACGGCTCTCACGAAGTCCCACTCGGCCTCGAGGTTGGGCGGCACGCAGACCTGCGCAAAGTACGCGCCGCGCCAGTCTTGCAGCCGGCACATGATGTCCTGTAGCGTTTTGAGCGGGACGCCGTCTGCGTTTGTGGGCGGTATCCAGAGCGTGCGCGACATGTGGCGTGATATGCGCGCGAGCGCATGCGCGGCGCGGTAGTAGCCCTGTGTGCCGGCATGCGTCAGCGTCTGTCGCATGCGGGAGGTCGGGGAAGACGCACGAGCATCTACAGACGAGCAGTCCGCGATCCGGTCTGTCAGTCAGTGCGCCGAGAGTGAAGCAGCAAGGAGCGCACCTCGAGATGCTCCCTTGGATCCTTCTCGTTCCGCTGTTCCGACGGCGGGCCTGCCGTGTAGAAGTCAACGTCGTAGTCCTCATCCTCGATCTGCGGTTTGCGGCGGTAGTACGCAGAGGCGTACGCGTCGGCAAGGCACGAGAACCACCAGGCGAAGATCATCGTTCCGCGCTCCTCCTGGTCCACGATGGCGGATACGACTGCCTTGTGGTTGATCTGCGTCGGGCAGTGAGGACGGAGGACGGCGGAGGCAGGGAAGGAAGGGACGCACGTTGAGCTGGAAGAGCTGTCGGATGGCCGACGAGAGCCAGAAGCCGCGCCAGCCTGCGCCGTACAGTCAGTCGACCAGCCACCCGCCGAAGAACGCTCACACGCACCCGTCTGCGTCGCATCTTCGATCCGTTCTGTCCGCGCCAGCTGTCAGCGATGCCAGCTCACGCCACGAGCAGGGAAAAGCGCGCTCACGACTCTGCAGGCTCTCAATCATGAGCCCGATGACGACGTGCTCCGTTCGAGGCGTCCGATGCACCTATCGGGATCGAAAAAGAAGGTGCAAAATTAGAGACGCCGCACGGTGAGGGCGGAGCTGACGTGGCGGCGGGCGCGCGGACGCACCTTAAACGCTTCTGCGAGTTCGCGTGCGCGGTCGACGAGGGTGGTGGCAAGCCGGCTCTCTTTGGATCCGGACGCGGCGCGGTCGGCGACGAGCAGCGGGTGCTCGGAGAACTTGGCGCCCCAAGCGATCACGGTCGCGACCAGGGCCGGGTGCGGGATCTCGGGACCAGCGGGGCCGGGCGTGCCGTAGGTGGAGCCGGGCGGAGACGCGAATGCGGAGGCGGGGAAGGGCGTCGCGGAGGGGAAGGGCGCACTCGATGTTGAGGCGTACTGCGCGGCGCCGGCCGGGGCGGCGCAGACGGGCGGCGTTCGCGCGGTGGACGATTGGAGGCGCTCGCGGAACTGGGGCGGGTTGAGGAATGGTAGGCGGGCGTGTACGACCTGGAAATAGACGTTGACGAGGTCGAGCGCGAACCTGTGCGGGACGCGGTGAGTGGCGCCGCGGGTGGCGCGTTGCGGAGGACGGGGCGCGCACTCTAAGCGGTGTGATTCGTTCTCGAGCATATGTGCGAGCTCGCCCCATTCTTGCCATGGGAACTGGGGACTGCAGGGCGCGTCAGTCAGTCGGTCGCCGGGGGAGGAGAGAAATGGAGGGAAGGGAAGCGCAGGAAGCGCCACGGTGATCCGAGGGAAAGACAGACGGAAGGCGGCGCACTTTGCAGACTCGGGAGGGGAGAAGAGGTGCGCAAGCAGTTCTGGGAAGGTCAAGTCGCGGCGCAGGGGTGGACCAAAGTGCGGTGAGTGGGAGACAGGTAACGATGCGGGCGCGGCCGGTGGCGGCTGTGGCGGCGAGGGCTGGTCGGAGTAACTCCTGGCTCGGGGAGTGAACGTGAAGGGAAGCAGATGCAGGCTATCGAGCGATCACGTACGCGTCGGGAGAGGCGTGCTGGTGGGGCGGCTGGGCGTCCGGCGACGGGCCGCCGTTTGTTTGGGGAAGTCTTGATGTCAAACGGGATGGGTCAAGACGGCGCGGGCGACGGCTGTGAGACGGCAGGCGTACCTATGGATGTTGGAGCTAAGCGCGCGGGGACGGCGACCGGCGGCGTTCAGTCGTTTCTTCTCCGAGGTTGCTTGCTGGGCGTGGTGCCTGTTGTTGGGACGGCAGACGCGCGTTGGTGCCGACGCGGCAGGACAAAGGTAGAGCGAGGGGACGTACGTGCAGTTGTAGTTCTTGGCCGTACAGTGCTGGTCGGTCCGTCAGAGTGCACACGGAAGAGACAGTGCTCGCGCACGGTACATACCTGGCACTGTTGATCACGGAGGAGGGAGGGTGTGAAGATGCGGAGGACGGAGACGGAGAAGTGGGCTGACCTTTGGTTGGCCGGGGATCTGGTGACACTTTACCTTGCGCTGTCTGTGGTCAGGTATGAGCTGCATTGCCGAGACTAGAGCAGCTGGCCAAGAACCTGCATGGATCGCAGGCGATGTTCTGCTTGCGGGGCGGGGGAAGACCCTTTGCGGGGTCGTGGAGGTGGTCTTGCATGGTCGTCGGGGGAAGAGGGAGGGCTAGACGGACCATTGCGAGCTCTGGTCAGTTAATCGTGTGGGAGTGGGAAGGTGGGCAGGGAGCCATCCAGAAGCGGAGGGTGAAAGAGCGTGCGCAGCATGGATTGGTAGGACAAGAACTGAGCAGAAGAAGCGTACGGTACCTTGCCTGTCCAGTCCGGAAGCTGAAGCGTCGCCTGACGCGTCATCCATGCTTTCTCTGTCGTCCATCCGCCTGGAAGGACGAGCGCAGTCCGGGGTCGACGGCCACGACGGCGCCGAGTTGTCTCGAGACCTGGTCAGGACTCTTGTTGAGTAACTGCCACTCCCTTCGGGACCGGCGCACGCTACGCCCACGCGATCCGGCGATTCCCGCTTCCCGCTTCCCGGCGCGACGCGTCGTTTCTTCTTCGCCAGCGCCAGCTCATCCGCCAGACAGCCATGGTCTGTCCTTTCCGTTCTTCCTCTTCTTCGCCGTTCTAATCCACTTTCCAGGTCAAAGTTGAGATCGTAGACGACAAGGAAACTCTTTCACGCGGAGAGTCCCCGTACTCCTCCCCCGCCTCCTCCCGCACCGGCTCCTCTGCCTCCCTCGCATCCGTCGAGTCCGAGTCCCCCGCCGACGAGTCCTTCCTCGACCGCCTCGCCGCTCTCCGCGACATCGTTCCCCCCGCCACCCGCCACAACATTGCCACCCGCGCTGCCGCCACCGCCGCCTTCATCAAACGCACCGGCAAGTTTGCAGGCAACGTCGTCTGGGTCCTCACCACCTCCGCCCTCCTCGTCGGCCTCCCCATGGCCCTCAGTCTCGAGGGCGAGGCCGCAGTAATGGAGCAGGAGAAGGCCATGCTCGCACAGGGCGGCAGCTCCGTGCGTATCCTTTCCTCTGCCTCTCTTTGTGCATTCCATTAATTTACCTCCGCACCAGATGCTCCCCTCCGGTTCCCTCTATCCCGGCGGGGCCCTCCCACAAGGTCAATCCGCAGGCGGCCTCACGCCTCCGGGCTTTTAAAACTTCCCGCGTTCGCGTTCGCACCCGCACACGTACGCTATGCATCGCCTGTATACTATTACTGTGTCTTCCGCCGCACTACTCTCCGTAATCGCATTGCTTTCTCATGCTCGCATTCGCACCCTCGCTTCTCCCGTCGGGCCCCTCGGCCTCACACACACACGCGTGTGCACCCCCCCGTTCCGTTACTAACCCTTCCGCGCCTCTCACCCCTTGTTCGCGATCCGCCAAGCCCGACCCCATGCGCCGCAGACATCTTCCCAGGCCCTCCCTGTATAAGCTTTCCAGCCGGCTCCCTGCTTTTTTCCCGGTCCGGCTGCCATTCAAGAACACCGGCTGCGCTCGGTACGTATTGCGTGCCAAGATCTCGATGCACGGTCGCCCGCGCCTAGTCTGCATGCAGTACTATAACTTTATGTGCCCGTACGTGATATCTGGGCCCGGGATTGGCAGCGCCGGAGCCGTGCGGATGATCGCCGTCGTCGGTCCCGTCGACGGCGCTGGGCTGGCTGGGTTAGCCGCGAGCGGATAGTGCGGGCGCTGAACGTATGCCACCGGGTTTTGAACGTCTGTTGTGCGCCCCGAGGCAGCGGGCGTACCAGTGCATGAGGGCCCGCCCTGTCTGTCGGGACGGTGGTACCGAACGAAAGCATGGAACACCACCGTAACCACATGCTTGCCACCACGGGTTTGAAGCGTCCCATAGGCCCGCTCCGTAACAGGGGCGGAAAGGGAGCCGAGCGAAGAAATTTGAATGGAGGGTTGGTACAACGCGGTCACGTGGTCCGACGTCTACGTCTAAGGAGCGCGCGCCCCGAATCCGTCCGCTTCGTCCGTCACCTTGCCATCCACGCTAGCCCGCTTCGCACCGTACGCCCCACCACCCGCCGCTGCGCCTGCACCCGCACCCGCACCGCCACCTCCCCGCCCGCCGCGTCCACCTCCATCAGCACGGCCCCGAGTTCCAGGTACTGCTCGACCGCCGCACGCAACCCCGCCCGCGGGTATACACTCGATCGCGGGGCATGAGTCGGTATACATCGCCCGCGCCCGCGCAACGAGGCGTGCCTGCATGGCACGAATGAGCGCATCGAGACACGCATCTTTCTCTAGTGGCGGCTCCCCGACCCCAAGCGCCCGCGCTCCCACGGACATATGCCACAATGGCACCCGGCGTCGTCCCCCGTTGCGATGAGCCACGCAGTGGGGATATAGCACCGCCCACTCTGTAGCGCGTGGAACAGCACCGATGCGCCGCGCGCCTTTGCCTCCTCTCCATCGCCATTGAGATCGTCGAGGTCGAGGTCGCTGGCGAAGTCGTCTGTCGGCGTGTCATCTGGTCCATCGACCGGGTGCAAGATGTGCACGCACATCGCCCGCGACGCATTGCGCGTAGTGCAGCAGGGCGCGCGTGCCAGCGATTGAAAAGTCGTCGGTGGAGAAAGCGAGGTCCGCCTCGAAAGCCGACGAGGAGCTGCTCGGTGTGGATGTGCGGGAAGGAAGGCACGAGCGCTGTGTGGAGCGCACGTTGCGTGACAGGCTGGGTGTCGAAATGGACGTGCGGCGACGGGGGCGGGCGGCGGGTCCGGAGGAGGATGTACCGATGATGGCACGGATACCGACGAGCGCGTGCCGGGCGTCACGCGAGGAGGGTGCGTCGAAGACGATAATGGTGTTCGCCACGAGGAGGACGAAGGCCTCTTCAAGCTCGATGTGTGGCCAAAGGTAGAGCCTGGTCTTGGTTCCGGGAGAGACGATCCAAGTGCCGCGGAGGAGGGCGAAGGTGTCGACGAGCCAGGGGTAGAGGGTTGGGAGAGCAATCGGGAGAGCAATCGCAAAGGTGGGGAGGGTGATTATGTGAGAAGAAGCGACGGCCCTGGTGATGCGGGAATGAGATCGATAGGTACGCGGAGCAGATAGAGACCAATATACCAGAGGAGGAGCATAAAGGGACAAGCCCAGGTGATGATGAGACCGAGGTACGTGCCTAGTCTTCCCCCGCAGATGAGGACGCCGCCAAGAAGACAAAACGCAGCAAAGATAATAAAGCTCCAGGATGCCGGTTGCTGTTTCTCGGGAGGTAGATGGGACGGAAGACGGGCTCGGAGCACAAGAGGTAAAGCTGGCTAATGATGTAGGTCTGCACGATACAGAAGAGAACCTTCTCTGTGGGAATGAGAAATAAGGTCGGGCCGAGGTTAGCATCGGGTGGGTAGGACCAGACTCGGGTGTGGACGAGGTACGAATCCCCAGGGAGTCGTCGCGGCGACGGCGACCTATATGCATGGTCAGCTAGTCAGGAGGCAAGGATGGAGCTTTCTCGCCGAGACGAGGAAGAGGAGCTGGAACACGTCACGAGCGGAGCGCATACGTCTGAAAAAGTGAAGGAAGAAAGCTCGGGGAATGGTGAAGACTGCGTGACTGCCTCGAACGTATGAACTTTGTTTTTTTTGGTACAGGGAGAGTGAACGGACACTTTAGCGTAGGCTCAGCCCATCATGGCGGGTGGAGAGCCTAGCGGGAGGCAGATCATTCACTCGCATTCTTGAACATATTCGAGGCCGCCGATGTGCAGTGCAAGAGGGAATCGAAGGCTCATCGCGGATTCAGACGACCGCCCGGTCCGGTCGTCTTTGATCACGCACCGTTCTCGTTCACTTCCACCCCCACGGTCTTTATATACGGCGTCCCGCTTTCGCACATGGAGAATTCTGCTCTGCTGTTTCTTGAGGCCTTGGACGACGACTATGCCGCTCAACATCCCACTTAGGAACGCCTTGAAGGCCGGCAAGCGCGCCAGCGGCGCCTGGCTCACCCTTCCCAGGTTAGATGCCCTCTTCTTGGACTGAGGGCCTCTGTTCATTTCTGAGGTATGCAGCACGGCTATCGCGCGGACGCTGGCATCTACACCGGGAATGTCTTGGGTTCTGATCGATGGAGGTACCTAACCAGCCTCATTACACGGCCTTAGTGTCTGATTCTCCCGCAGAGCACGGCCAGATCACCGGTACGCGCCCCATTCGCATTGTACTCGCTATATGCGCTGATGGCGTCCTTCAGACTCGCAGTACTATGATCTCAGCAACGCGATTGCGTCTGCTGGCGCTTCGCCTATCATCCGCATACCCGCAGACGAAGCCTGGATGATCAAAGTCCGCATTCACAACTCTACCAAGTTGTCTATTCCTAACGCACCCTCTCAGCGCGCCCTTGACTCCGGCGCACACGGCATCATGGTTCCGCTCGCTAACTCCCCCGTTTGTTGCTCCTATACTGCACCGTCCTCGCACATGTCGTCCTGACCCGCCGCAGGAGCTCGTCCGCAGGGTTGTCGCCGCTGCCAAGTACCCGCCGGCAGGCATCCGCGGCTTCGGTCCTATGTTCACTCACGCCGCCGGCGCGCTCGGCGGTGCGTACAAGGCGAGTGCGAATGAGGATGTCGTTGTTGCTGTCCAGATCGAGCACCCGGACGCAGTGCGCGATATCGAGGAAATCGTCGCGGAGGGCATCGACGTTGCTTTCGTGTGTTCTCTTCGCATCATGGATTCCCATGGGGGGCGGGAAAGGACTGATGAGGAGGGGTAGATCGGGCCGTTTGATTTGTCGGTGTCCATGGGCGTCCAGTTTGGAGGGGAAGAGCATGAGGCTGCCATCCAGCGCATCCTCGACGCGACGCACGCCGCAGGCAAGATTGCCGCGATATTCTGTGCGCGAGTCAACGCCGTACCATTCTCCCCCTAACTTACGCATGCCTTCACAGGTTTAGATGGCTCGCAAGCAGCGAAACGCTTTGAGCAGGGGTTCGACATGGTCAGCGTTTCGACGGACATTGACACGCTCATTGCAAGTTTCGCGGACCATGCGGCCAAAGCGGGTGGTGTGTCTGTCGACGCGAAGCCGAGCTATAGCACATAACTAGCGCCTATGTGGGCGAGGAAGTGTAACAAGTAGTTTCAGAATCTACTTGAGTCCCTGGTGACGCGCGGCTCTCGCCCTGCCGTTCTCCCGCGCAGTAGCACCATGCATCGCTAGGTATTCGACCACAATGGGGCGAGGTTGGATGCCTTGGACGCCTCCTTCGCTCGGTGTCTCGTGGACTCAGGCGAGTGACTGCTTCTTTCGATGCCCCATCTCATTTTTTTTTCCTTGTCGCACGTCAGCCTGCGTCATAGACTCTTGGGCCTGCTAACTATTAGTCCAACTACACAATTTTGTTTTCTTGCGCGACACGACAGTCCATCCGCGTGCTCTTGCAGTCCATCTGTGAATCGACCATGATTTCACGTCGGTGATATTAGGCACGGCCATCCAGATTGCAACATTAAACTATGCCGTATTCCTCTTGGGACGCATCTCCGCTGGCGCTACTGTAGATGGTCTCGCTGAGACTGTTAGTTTTCAACAGGTAACTCTGCTTCTGTTGTGCCCATGCATTTTCTTCTCCCTCATCACTCACCTTGCTTTCTTCTTCTTTCAGCTTTTCTGCCTGACAGCGAACTGGGACGGCCACACATACGGCTTCGTGTCCTAATTTAGTGGCGCTCCCCGCTTGACCCCCAGATCTCACTCGTCGTCATTGTCTTCGCCGATCTGCAGCTCTTCCTACTCCATTCTCCACTGTGGTTTGTCAAACATGGGTGCAACGAAGATGCACCTATCAAGTATGCGAAGATCCGTGACGACCTGTCCGCAACGACAGTCTAGCAGCTCGGAGACATACGCGGGTAGATTCTGTTCATGATGCGGAACGAGGTCGCGCCGTTGGGAGAACGGGACAAGTATAAAAAGAGGGCGCTCATCTCTATTATGGTCCAGACGCCGCGCCCGAACGTCATCGGCGTGCCATCCTTCCTCCTTCAGACCGCACCGTTGCTGTCGGGGATCTACGGCACCATCGGTGTTCTGGAAAACGATATCTCGATTCTATTAGTCGACAAGATTGGTTGCATCGTAACGCTCCGCGCCAAACTCCCCTCAATATCTTGCCGTGGTCTACTTAGCCGTCTCCGCCCGCGAGTTCGCAAACGGCGATAACAAAGCGATCAAGAGATCCACGGTTTTCGGTGTGCATCTCTTCGCGACGGTTTACTGTGGACTTCTCTCTCCCGAGGCTATCCCGCCTCTTGATAATCTTAAACCCAATGCAAACCCAATCGCCTGCGGCTTAGATTTAGCTAACAGCACGACATGGCTCTACGGCGTCGAAGCTCTCTCAACTCCTTCCGAAGTGGATTGTATGTCAAATATTCCCCTACCGGGCGCACAGCGGCTGATCAAACAATGTGCACGTGTATGCAGGATGGGGCTACGCTTCCGCGTCCTACTTCATCGCGCCCTACCTCATCGCAAATACGGTCATCACAAGAAGCCGGCATTCGCCAGTATCCGCGAGAAATACTCCTGCGTGCCACGTGCTTTACACGTGTATGCCGGTCATAAGCTGACCGGCCGTGTACTCATGATCATGCAGCATCTCAGATATGTTTGTCTGCACAACATTTGTCGCCTTTGGGCCTAGTTCCCTGAGTACGTGATCGCGATTCATATCGGTATTCGTCCCGTACGGCGGGAAGTTGATGGTCAGGAAAGACGAAGGGCCCGACGGTCGAGAGACGCTCAGAGCATGGCAGATGATGGCGGCCAGAAGATGGCGAACGTGGCAGACCGAGACGTGTGCGAGGACAAACGCAAGTGCGGTTTAATCAAAGCTATGCGCGCACTCCCTTCGGCCGGCCCACTGGCACTCTTCATGTCCGCCTACCACTCAGCGCTCCAAGTCGGGTCACGCTGCCAGTGCATCTCTTTACGCTAGGCCCCATAGTCTCTTACTCTTTTGCGTAGACACGGGACACCGAGTCCGGTCATCTGCCGCTGCCCGCCTTTGATGACAGGTAATGAACTGCAGTACGTCTCGTGCCCCGGAACCCATGCACCCACGGTGAGCTCTTCGCGTGCCGCCTGGGGAAATAGCACTGGATCCGCAGCGCAGAAGATGGTAAGTCACACCCTGAGAACATACGGCGATCGCTGAATTGGACCCAATATAAGGAGTCCGTGGCTGGCTTGCTTCGGCAGCGCACGGATTACTGATGGAGAGATCGAGTGATTTTTATCTTAGATATCGCTATCCGAGTGCCAGGCGGCAGGCATAGTGCTTGCGGCAGCATTGCCGCAGCAACAACTTGACCGTGCGGCATTCCGATTCATAACGCCACGTTCGTCAGCACTTGGGATAAGGAGCGCGTGCTAGCCACGTGCGAGACCGCAAGATCGCCGAGCAACGGCGGGTTCCTCGGCCCGCCGATGCCTCGTCTTTTACCCCATTGTATCGCGCCTTCAGCCGTCTTCTCGCCTATTTATGCCGTAGAGCCCAACCGAAAACGGTCCACGACGTCCGGTAGGTAGGTGTGACAAAATTTAGAGTATCACCGGAGCGCAGGAGCGCAGATGTGCGGCGATGTTGCTCCCATGAAATAGCGTCCGCCGTTGGTAGACGTAACCAGACTTCCCTCAAGAAAAGACGGGTGACCTTTTTCCAGCAGGGGAGCCCGACGAACGACATAAGCTGAGATTCTGGACCGTTCTTTCGCTAGGCTTGCGGGCCGTTTATCCTTATAGGCGGAGTATGATGCCACGCAATTCCCGGGTATAAAATTGATTGAGTACATGCTGGTCTATCCCATCCCGATCCTGGCGCGGTTGCGTTTGCTTGGCCCCTATGTCCACTAGCGATCACACAAAGTCCTCTGCGTCAATAGAACTCCCTACGCTTACCTATCGCCTCGATGACCTTCCTGGTCCTTCAGCGTCATGGAAGGAGCTCCCCGCTCCCTCCGCTGAACTTCCTTCGCTAGATTACCGGCTCGATGCTCAAAACTCTATTGGTGTTACTGTTACGGCCGATGGGAACAACGTGGAACTTGGGTTTGTTCCTCTGCTCCACTGTCAACTGGTAATACTCACCTCCAGCGCAGAGCGCTTGAGTCTCTGAATCTGACTTCGGCACCTGGAGAGCGACTAAATGAAACCGAGTTGGCACCGGTCGACAGAGGGCTTGGCGCGTGGCTATATGTGCGTGAGCCCCCATCTCCCCAGTCTATGACATAGCAACTTACATTCGGATTGTAGCTTGTCAGTATCTTTGTGGCCGGCATGATGATCTGGGCCTTTTCTGTCGCGTGGGGCGTCTTCCTCGAAGCGTACCTACGTGACACTACCCTGCTCAGTCAGCCGCATGCAACGGCTCTTCTACCCCTGATCGGCAATCTCTCGTCCGGCATTATGTACTTGACAAGTGGGTGGCCTATGCAATGTCCACCAGATCTTAACTCACGTTCATCTGGTAGGCCCAGTAACCTACCCTTTGGCGGTAGGTATGGGTAGTGACGTTTCGTATATTGTTACTGATGGTTTCGTTAGTCGCGGTACCCGTATTACCGCCGCCATGCCATGTGGCTCGGAACATTACTGTGCTGGTTGAGTTTGTTCGTCGCAAGCTATGTTTCCAAGGTGCAGTTGGATCTATGTCCAACATGGCCCTCCAACCGCTCATTCAACCACAACCAGGTCGCTTATCTCGTTTTATTACTTGGTGTTCTGTACTCCATTGGTGGATGTAAGCAACGTCATAGATGTCACACGGGCACATATGTATTCATGATCTGCAGCTATGGTATTTCCTGCAGGTATGACCTACATGTCCGAGTGGTTTGTGGTCCGTCGGGGCCTGGCCAATGGTGTGGTCGATGCGGGTGCGTAATCCCCCTCATTAAGCCCTCTTGCTGTTCACTCGTCCTCAGGTAGTATCAGCGGCGGTTTGATCCTCCCCCTCATCCTTCCGGTGGGTGAGGTGTTATCACAAGATGCCTACTTGTTCATCCCTCGCTTCTCAAGAATATTATTGCAGCTCATGGAACTGCACTTACTCTCCGCTACCTCTCTTACGCTTTTCTCGTCGGCATGATCCTAACACTTCCATTCTTCAAACCGCGTATCCCGGAGCGCGGTGTACGGCGACCCACTCCACGCTCCGCGAACAGGTCCTGGATCATGAGCCCTTACTGGTGGCTCGTTATTGGGGCCAACACGCTCCAAGGCTTTGCGTACTTTGTTCCTCTGATCTGGCTACCGAGTACGTATCCATTTACTCTGCCGTCGCCAACATCTCGTTGACAGCCTTACACCAAGCTTTCGCTGCAGAACTCGATATATCTGCCTCGACTGCCTCGCTGTCTCTTGCTCTGCTAAACAGTAAGAATATCCTAACTGTCGAATTTGTTACGTTAACCTATTGTACAGGCTCATCTTTGCTCAGTCGTCTGTTTTTTGGAACGCTCTCAGACTTTTTCTCACCTCTGCTTCTCGCCATGCTTTCTCTTTCAGCGACCTCTCTCGTCACTTTTCTTCTCTGGGGCGTCGCGGGAAATGCAATCGCTGGTTTACTTGTATACGGCTTCATGTACGGTGTGCTCGCTGGCGGCTGGACTAGCCTCTGGACTGGTTTTATCCGTCCCGTCGCAAGTACGTCACTTTCCAAATCGATGGAACTATCCTGACTCGTTACATGCAGAGGACGACATCAATATGTATTCATCGTTGTATGCAATTCTCATGCTCTCGCGCGGTCTCGGGAATGTCTTGTCCACTCCCATATCGACGGCGCTATCAACGCCCAACGCAACGTCATCGACCGCTAAAGTGGCACTTTCACTCCTCCAAAAACGGCGGACGGGCTTTGAAGTCGGTGAGGGACGATACAAAGAGTTGATTGTATTCACGGGTTGCTGTTTCGCGGGCGCAGCGCTTGTTTCGTGTACAGCATGGGGAAGGGAAGTGATGAAGAAGTCGAGAACGTCAATCTAAACCGGTCTTCTTCATATAGGCCCGCTACACACATACTAGACTGGAGAGCCGCTCGAGGCCCTCCTCTACGATGTCGTACTTACGAGAACTTTTGAATTTGCAGCTGCTCAAGCTCTGCCGGCGTAAGAGCCCGGACGATCACGCATATGAAGGCGTACGTTCTGAGGCTTAGGGCTTTACTCAGCTGTCCCGGGATGAAGACGATTGAGCTGATTATCGCTAGCCCCGGGGACGGCATATGCACACCAATGCTCAGGATCACTGCTCTGCATTGCCGATGTATGCTGGCCCACGTGATACATGCTGCAAGAGATGATATCAGGGTGGGACCCGAATTCGATTCATAGGCTAACTGAAAGCGCACTGTGAGGCTCTCAGACCAGGGACAGGTGCAGGGCCGATGTCACGCAGTAAATAGGCACTACAGTGCACTCTTCCCAAACCGATGGTATGCTTCTATTCGGATGTAGAGAAATGTGCTAATAGAGTAGGGGCGAGTCTGCCAAACTGCAGTCGAACCCTTATTGAAGCCATCCGACGTTGGACAGAGGAGTTCACGACCGTGTTCGAAGAGAATAGAAGCTTCACCCGTCTCACATCCGTTTGAGAGCTATCCCTTGTCCGCGATTATGCGATCGCTGTGGACAGAACCGTATGCGAACGTGCATCTGTTACCCTTACTAGCCGTTGACTAATCCAACAAAATGGCTAACTTCGGTTTCTTCAGTTTGGGTCCCAATTCAACCTTCGCAGTAAGATGGAGCACTCGTTATCGTACAGTTTCCTAACCTAATACACAGAGGTGTTATGTTCGGTACCGGCCGAGGCCAGGTAAGTCTCGCGTCCCTTAGGAGTAGTACGACATCAGACGCCTCTCAGGGCATTGAGGCCAGACTGCGCACCTTCCTGTTGACAAGGAGTCTATTCTTCATACGACGTGCGTACCACTCGCCCGCAGTTGAGCCAATGCTAGACTGCCCCGGAGGTGCGGTCGCTACAGCCTTTGCGATTGCCTCGCTCTTCTCTGAGAGTGCCTCGAGGACAACGTGGTCGCCAGGACGCGAATGAAAAACGACAGACCAACGCTCGTGAGCCGCTTGAGCTTTGGGGGGAGGCCTTGAAGCAATGTAAGAGAAGTGCGGCGAAGGGCGGGCTCACACGGAACTCACACGACGCGATGCAAGCTGGATATCAGTATGCCCCCGCTGAAGATATGCAAGGCATCACCGATGTTGCAGATAGCGTGCCGTGGAATGGGCTGTGTATATCAGAAGAGTAGGCGACGATCGGGTTGTTAGCTCGCCGATGAACCTACCTTCACATACTTCCATTCCTCAGATCCAGGGAGCATAACCTGAAGCCCACCGATAATCCTATGGTGCAAAAAAGTCTGCGCTAGTCAGAAGGGCACTGGAACCTCGAATAGTAAAATTAACCAATGAACCAAAGTCAGTGTGCGCGCCAAGGAGAACCTTCGAGTCGGACACGTTTTGGTTCTTAGGCGACTTGATTGTGCGAGCCTCGCTGCCACTGTGCATATCAGGTGCGTGCTTTCCAGCTAGAGTTCCTTCAGGGAGGCCGAGCTTATCGTTGAGGACGTCAATCAGAGTGCCGTTGACTTCCATAGATTGCCGGACGAATGGTATGATCGTGTTTTCCATCCTTGCGACCACCGTCTCCGGGTAAGTCCGATGGACGACGTCAGGCCACGCGAGGGCATCTTCGCGCGAGATGTTGATGTACTCGACATTCTCTGGCGTACCGTGCTCATCCACGGCATTTGCTTCTGCGAACTTATACCTGTGAGGGGCGTGTTAACGTTGGAGCGATGCTCTATCAGTACTAGTGCCCTACGACAATACTCACCCGAACGAGCGACCCTCGGTCCCTTGAGTAAACTTCATTTTCTCTTCCAAAGGCAAGTCCATTGTTTCCTCTCCCATGGCAAACATGCCGTCGATCGCCTCTTCAGGACCGTAATTCTTCAAGCTGAGTTTATATTTTTTTAAGGTGCATAACGATGAGGATAAGGATAAGACGTACTACCAGAAGCCGGAGTGAGTGGCAGCCTCCCACAACTTGTCTATCTCGGAAATTTCGCGTCTCTTGATGAGTCCATAGTCGATGACTACAAGAGGTACAATAGGGACATCATCAGGGAATGGGGCAGGACCAACATCGGGCATGGTGGATAGTAGTACTCCTAGACGGGTCTGCACAAACGCCCAAGTCCACTGGGTCTTTTATAGCCAGACGTCATGGGCCCGTCTCATGACATAGAAGTCCGTTCTATCTGTCCTGAATTCCCATGGGGTTGGGAGAGGGTTGCTCAGGAATAGCATTGTGCCGTTCGTGCGATGGCGCGAGATGGTGCACTGGGCCAGAAACAGAACTCGAAGCACCTTGGCGGAACGAATTACGTTCTCATGAATTATGGGGTGTCGACGAGGCCGTAGATAGTCTTCAAAAGATCCCATAACAGATCATGAGCTTTCCTGTGGGGTGGTGGTCGAAAGCAACCTCTTAGCATGCTTTGCAATAGTACCGTCGTGTAGTAGTCGCCGTTACTACGGTACGTGCCATGGGCGCCGATCCGGACCGTTTCGAGTCACGACATGCCCACGCCCTGTCATGCATAGGTGTGGTCACCGATTAGTACTCTGCTTCGTACGGCGACGACAATATAATGTCCGCCTGCCTACGGTTCACTCGCAGGGTACGATTCAAGAACGTCCTGGCTAGCTCTGCCAACCGATGCTGTTATTCGTACCACAGGTCTGGAAATCTTTCCTAGACCAGAAAGGTGTGCCGTTGCAACAATTGCGCTGTCTCGTCTGCGTGGGTTTAACCTATGTAAACTGTAGGACACGATGCACAGTGCTTTCCTAACGTGAGTCTCAAAGAAAATGTGCATCAGTGTTTCTCATGCTTTGCGTAGCTGAACATAACTCTCGCCAAGCCGGGGCGTATCGAAGCTTCACTCAAGATTGAGCCTTACAACGGTGTGTTTAGGCCGCCCCTCTGACCGTATCTCAGCGCTGATGGGTTCTTGCGTCAAGTAAAGTGAACCGCGTTGGAGTGCGTTCTCGATCCGTCCATGTTCTTTTTTCGATTTAGAACTCGAACATTACAGACTGTCCACGGCGGCCTCCTACTGTCTCTGACCGACACGATAGGGTCCCTGGCTGTCGCCTCAAAGGGGCAGTATATGACGGGTGTCAGCACTGACATATCCGCTTCCTTTGTTCGGCCAGCCGGGAAGCCTGGAGAAATATTGAAGATGGTCGGCACCGTCACAGCTCTTGGTATACCCTCCTCTGGTCTTCCTGCCAGCTCACGACCCATAGTGAAACAGGAAGATCTTTGGCGTATACGCGAATTGACTTTTTCAATGAAAAAGGCGACTTAGCCGCGTATGGTAGTGCGTGCTCATGCCGTTGCATGCGTCGCCCTTCCGTTAGACTACGTATTTTCCAGCCCACACGAAGTACGTCGGCAAGTCTGCCGGGCACAAGGCAAGTCGCTCTGTCAATCCATTCTATAAAGAGTATAGAAAGTGTTTCAGAACGATGTTAAACTTTCTGAGGATGGCGAAAGTGTTATGGAGGGCGAGGACGTCGATTAGATACATTCTGTTTTCTACCCCGGCCCCGAGCTACAATGCAACTGCCTCGTGATTGTACAACGCAAAGGACGCTCTGATGCGTATCTCTGGATGTCGCACAACGCAGATCGAGTCTAATATACGAAATATTGCTTGAGCGGCTTTATGATCGCTGTCAGAGCAAGGCACGTGGCATTGAGGTAGCAGCTGGTGTTGGAAGGCGAACGTCACCGAGACAACCCCGACTGGCCAGAATGGACAGTACAGAATTCCACCTTCTTTCTAGTACTAACAAACGACGGAGTGGGCGCACCCTTTCCAACGCGTCCGGATCGGACGCATCCATCTCCCCGACCGCAAATTACTCTCGCCTACGGTCCTCAAAACGCAGTTTCGAAATCCTGCATGTGGCCGATAGCGGGTGCGTGCGCTCCCGCACCTACATCTCGGAATTAAAGCGAATGGCTTACAGGATATTACCCGGACTAGCTGCACCCATCCCTCTTCGACATGCTGAGCTGCAGGCGTTAGACATGCAGGCGAAGAATTGGCCGGCTCCATCCTCTCCTGCGTCCTCGCGCGCTATCTCGCCGGTCTCCCCATTTCGCGGTAGTTTAATGCTCCCTCCTACGAAATATCGCCAGAGTATATCTTCAATTTTGGAACACGACGGAGAAATGCGAGAAGACACGGATGCGGGGGCGGCGAAGCGTTGGCTACGGTGGATGCATCGCGTCGGGATGAAGGGCTGGGTTGTGCCGTCAATAATACTTGCTGGGATCCTGACGAGGTGGACGATCGGGATGGGCTCATATTCCGGTGCGTTGTAGTACTTTCAGAGCATGTATGCGTGCTGAACTCTGGGCAGGGTACGCATCGCCTCCCATGTTCGGCGACTACGAGGCGCAAAGACACTGGATGGAGATCACCTTGCACTTACCTATTTCCGAATGGTACCGGTACGACCTACAGTATTGGGGTCTCGACTATCCACCATTAACAGCCTATGTCTCATGGCTATGCGGCGCAGTGTAAGTGTTCTCTTCGCTTCAGCCATAGCCAGTTGTAAGTGTTGCGTAGGGGTTCGCTCATCGAGCCATCTTGGTTCACACTGGACGAATCTCGCGGTATTGAGACCAAGGGCAGCAAACTCTTTATGCGTGCCACTGTCCTTGCCTTCGATTATTTAATCTACGTACCCGCTCTTTGGTGGTTCACTCGTACGTGTCTGGCTGGACGGTCGAAACGGACACAAGTAAGATTCTGCAGTTCACCATACCCGCGTGCTGACCATGTGATGTCGCAGAATTTTGCGCTCGTTACACTTCTATTCCAACCGGCGCTGCTTCTCATCGATTTCGGACATTTCCAGTACAACTCGGTCATGCTCGGTTCGTTAAAGCTGCATGCTTTGTTATGCGAACCTAACTTCTACTAGGATTCGCTGTCTTGGCCATCAATTGCTTTTTCAGCGGACGAGACACTCTCGGGGCCTTCTTTTATGTCTGTAGCCTATGCTTTAAGCAGATGGCGTTGTATTACGCGCCAGCCGTTGGTATGTATCTTATCGGCAAGTGTATATACCTAGGTCCCTCGGAAGGGTACGTGCGTACGATCATTTCCTTCGCGTGCTCACGGCCTCGTAGAACAAAGCTGCTCATACGCCTTAGCCTCGTCACTTCACTCTCCTTTCTCCTCCTGTTCCTTCCGTTCCTCCCACCCTTCGCTTCCTTATCCAGTATCCTCGATCCCATCACGCGGATCTTCCCCTTCAATCGCGGCATCTTTGAGGACAAGGTGGCCAACTTCTGGTGCGCGTCGAACGTTGTGTTCAAATGGCGTCTGTGGGCATCTCGTGACACTCTTGTACGATTATCTGCGCTTCTCACTGTCCTCGGTTTTCTTGGCGCGGCTATCGCGCCTGTTAAGGCTTGGTTGAGGCTGCGAAGCTCACTCTCGGATACGATCAGCGGCACACCTTCAGTCATGCAGCCTGTACTTCTCTACGCCCTCCTCAACAGCTCATTGTCGTTCTTCCTGTTCTCGTTCCAAGTCCACGAGAAAACTATTCTATTACCTCTGCTGCCACTGAGTCTCCTTCTTTCAGGCGCAGCGGCTGACTCGACGACCTTCTCGCTCGGTGTCCTATGCAATAATATTGCCGTATTCAGGTATACTCGGTTTGCAATAACGATTACTCCGTGTTCACTGACTCGCGTATCAGCATATGGCCATTATTAAAACGAGACGGTCTCGTGGTGCAGTACTTCGCTCTCCTTGTACTCTGGAACAGGATGATTGGCTATAATCCGTTGCAACGACCGCTTGCGATGGTTCGCATGTTCCATCCCTCCGTTAGGTTTTTGGAATTCATTTTTGTCAGATCGTATACGTAGCCTGTTTCGCGGTCCACATCGCAGAGCTAGTCATTCCACCGCCAAGCCGCTATCCCGACATTTACCCAGTTCTGAACGTGCTAGTGAGCACACCAGTATTCGGCCTCACATGGCTTTGGAGCATTAAATCAATCATCGAAGCCCGCTGGGCCGTCGGAGGCCTGAGTGTGAGCACGGGCGGTGCAAATCTCCAGCACGACGGAACGCCGGCCGTCTTGACACCAGCGACGGAGGATGACGGGACTGAGTTGTCTGCACTCAGCTTGAAGGGGATGGGTAGGGAGCGGAGAGCACGCGTGTCGAGTTTGCGCTCAGCATCCGGGGGTAGCCGCAGAAGGATTGTATCGTCAGCAAGTGCTGCTGGTTAGCTCGCGCTTTGAGATTTAGAGGTGTGTTCATGGCCGTCCCGTTGTCTGTGCTGTGCCATCGATTAATTTCCTGCTATTAGAGTATACCTTGCGTTTCTCCTTGTCGTGATCACAAAGAATATGATTTCTACTCACGGACTTAACAGCCTCAGGGTGTCCGGCTATGACAAGCGAGGCGCTCGGGTTTGCTCTGACGAAGTGCATTCGTTGGTAAAACAGTGCTAGGATTTCATCGCAGATCTGAAGAACTTGAGGAAATTTCGTAACGACAGTACGCGCCCACCCGCGTCTTGCTGCCCTTATCGGATATGGTTGTCCAAAAGTAACCATGACAAAGCAGCGGCTTGCTTTAACGCGAATTTGTGCGTGAGCTCTGTCAAGCTTCGTGTTTCCAGCACCGTCAGCGGGCGCACCTCCACAAAGGCACGACTCTCGAAAACTAACGAAACGGCGCCGCAAATTGATGTCAAACTCGTACAACGGAAACAGCAGTCCCAATACCAACATATTTTCCACCAACCTCCTCGTTATTGATGTCGCCGCTTTCGTGGTCTCTACTTCCTTCATCGCTACTATGTTCTTTCCACGAAGTGGATGTGTGTTATTATCTTGATATAGACTGAACGCCACTGTCCAGGCCCAGAGCATTCTGAACATCACCGCCTACCGGAAGCGTTGTTGGTGCTTCATCTAGTGTGCTGCGCTCCCATCCTTGATTCTGCTGCGCACGTTAATTTCGTACCCAAATTTCAGACGACGCTAAGTCGTCGATTTCTGTTGATGTGCTAACCGATGTCCAGGCCAAGGCAGCCGTCGTTGTCCGGCTTGTCAGCGACGTCACGGCGTGCGGTCAGATCCAGACTGAGGTCAACACTATCGGGCTCGGTCTCACAGGGTGCATAGGACTGGTAGCGTGGCTCATAGTGCGTATTTAGGTCATCATCGGTGTCTCCGCTAAGGTGGCGGCCTCCCTTGGACCCGGCTGTAGCCGTCAAAATCGCCGAGTAAATCCATCCGCCTCTTCTATCGAGACGTGAGTAATAATCACAGAGTAGCGCCCTCATCTCCGCACCCACCCAGCTAGCGTCCCAGAATTCGGGCGGCTTTGCCGCGATGCTTAACGCGAGGATCCCGATGCGGTCAAGGCGACGAAGCGTGAGCCTCCTCTCGAGCCTCAACTCCGCGCGAACGGTCGCGGTGTGCGGTCTGCAAAAAGCCCGGGACTTTTCTCTACCGTAACCCTTCTTGTTGTCGACTATTAGCTTTCTTCATACTTGCTTCCTGCAACATCGTCGCATACCATCTCAATGCTACACACTTGCATGGACGCTCAGGATCCACAGGCATGGCATGCCGCATCCGTACCCTCTGACATGTGTCCCTATGTAATACGCACATATGAGACCTATATTATAATCGCCTTGTCGGCGATCCAACGGCCTCAGGCCTGCACCGAAGGCAGTCGATATGTGTGAACTCGCGCTTTTCTCCATAAGCCACCGTGAACGCAGTTTCGAACGCCGGAGGCTTGGGGTCGGCCGTGTCGGCCGGGACGCCTGAGACGGCCGGGGCTAAGACATCACGTGAGTGGCGGGGCACCCCGGTTCGCGGGCGTGTGCCGACTGCTTAGAACGCCTGCTTAGAACGTCTGCTCCCTACAACCCCGACCATGCTCGCGGCACGCTCTACTCGTCCCCGTGCTCGCCTTCACGTCGTCCGTCGCGCTCTCCGTGCATATGCCACGGAAACCGTCCAGTCTGCCGACGTTTCCAGTCTCCCGCCCCCGCCGCTGAGCACCCCACCCTCCGCTCCGAAGCGCACACGACTGTCGCCTGCACCCCGGCCTGCTGCGTCTCATCGTCACCAGCCACTGATCAATCTCCCGCCGTCGTTTGGTCGCAACCAGCTCCTCCCCGTCTCGGATTCGCGGCGCGCGTTGCTTGAAAGCATCGTCGCCGACTTTGAGGCCCCGATCCGCTACGCATATGCATACGGTTCCGGCGTGTTCGAGCAGGATGGTTACCAGCGCGCAACAGGCGAGAAAGAGCCTATGCTCGACTTCATCTTCGCCGTCACGCACCCATCGCACTTCCATTCGATCAACATGAACCAGCACCCTGGACACTATGCGTTCCATGCGCGCATATTAGGTTCCGACTTCGTCACCAGGGTACAGAACATCGCACCGGGCGTGTGGTTCAATGCGTTTGTGCCGATGAAAGGCGTGGTGAGTGTCCTGATCTCCCTCGTACGCGCGTCCCCCCGCTCCGCGGCCCATGTGGCGTTGTTAGCCGTCGCACGCGTGTACTCTTGCGCACCCCGTCACGCGACCTTCGAGCGAGCTGCTGACCATTCACATGCACAGACCATCAAGTACGGCGTGACCGCTGTAGACAATCTCTGCTCCGATCTCCTCAACTGGAACTCGCTTTACCTCGCCGGCCGAATGCACAAGCCCATCCGGATAATCAAGGACGACGCGCGCGTACGCCTAACCCAGCAGGTCAACCTTACATCCGCCTTGCGCGCCGCACTACTCGTTCTTCCCGCCGAGTTTACTGAGACGCGTCTCTTCGAGGCGATCGCGGGCATCTCATACGCTGGCGACCCTCGTATGCTCTTACCGGCCGAGAATCGGAACAAGGTCGCGAACATCGTTCGCAAGCAGGCGCCCCAATTCAAGGAGCTTTACCATAGGCTCGTAGTCGCCCTTCCCGGGACCAATTGGTCTGCCGGCTCGACAACGATCCAGCAGGATGTTAGCCCAACCGCACGCGCTCTGCATCTCAAGAAGCTGCCATCATCGCTGCTCGCAAGGGTCAAGAGCCACTACGCGGGCACGCCTGGTCTCAATGAAGGAGAGACAGCGTACTGGCAGAAGCTTGCTGGTGATGAGCGGTTGTCACATGCCATCGTCGATGGTATGCTCATCCGTATTATGGTCTTTTGCAAGCATTCTGACGTCTGAGGCAATAGAACTGAAGCATATCGTCCGCGGGCCCGCAACGCTTCAGACGCTCAAAGGGATCGTGAGCGGCGGCCCGTCCACGAGCTTTCGTTACGCCAGTGAGAAGGTTGGCAAGTGGTGGAAAGGCAGGCAGCAAGAGTAGCAGGACGACCAGTAAGCCTCCTTAGATTATTGCATGGCACATATCCCTCGTCACCTAATAGACATACCTCCCCATACACCTCCACTACCACTCCTTCACACGCGTATTACCCAGTGTAGCACAAACGGACCAGCGAATGTACCATCTCAACAGGCTATATCTATACTTAATTAGTACTCAGTGTATCGACGGAGTACGTTGCCTTTAGGATGCCGTACCTATCGCGCGGTCTGTTGTCAAGGAGCAACGTGGCCATCTCGAGCGGAGGCAAAAGTGTTGAACGGTGTACGTCCGAAGTTCGCGTACCCCAACTGCGTCCACCTCCGACTGTCTGTCTCGTTTCTATCCTGTCTGTTTCATCTGCTCCGACGTTCTCTCTTTTGTTGCTTTTAGAGCCCCCGGTCGGCCTCATTCATAACCATAACCCTTCTCAGCTTCTTTGTACTATCTCCTTTCTATCTGCATTACGCGCCTCTCCTTCCTAACACCAAACAAGCTTTCAAGCCGCCGCTTCTTGTCCACTATGTCAAGCACCAGCCTTCCTTCTCCCCCGGCTTCCGTAGGCAATCCGATGAGCCCTCGGAATCTCTCCGCGTCGCTCTCGTCCGCGCCCGGTTCCCCGAGATCGGTTCCGACGCGCACAGTTGCTATAATCAAGCCGCACGCCCTTGAGCACAGGTTTGATATTGAACAACGCATCACAGAAGCCAGCTTCGAGGTGCGTGAATGTGAACGAGCCACGCGCTAGTTGCCGGAGATTAATGCCCCTAATACCAGATTGTGAAAGAACGCCAGATGGAGTTCGACGTCGAGAGCGACCCGGATACACTGTATGAGCTCTTTGGTGAGGATGCGCAGAGCTTTGCAGAGTACGTCGTCGCTTTGGTACGCGTCTTTCTCACAGAGGGAGCTGACGGCTGCGTTAGAGGCCCCGTCTGGGTGTACGTGCTTGAGCGCAGGCGTGCCGTCGAAGTATGGCACACCATCATGGGCGATGCAGACCCGGTCGTTGCGCGTACGGTTTCGCCCAACTCTCTCCGCGCGCTGTACGGTATCGGCAAGGAGCAGAACGCCGTTATGGGTTCGCCCGACATCGAGACTGCCGACATCCAGATTGCATCCCTCTTCGCGTCCTCCCCGCCATTCCCGACGACTGAACTCCCCGAAGACGCCATGGGCTCTCTCCGCTCTGTCTCCTCTTCCCTCCTCTCTAGCTTACGTCGCGAGGCGTCTCATGAGCCGCCGGCATCTGTCACGTCCGGCGGCTCGGTGCAGTCGCGCAGAACAAGCGTCGGCCCAGACGGGACACCGAAAGGCACGTTCAAGGCGCGTACCCTACCCTCATCCCACGCAACGCCGAGCATCGTGCCGCGTACGACGCGTGCGGCGGACCTCCGCGCAGGCCTCAAGTCTGACAAGCCGGAGGAGAAGGGCCCGCGCCAGCCGCTTGGAAAGGAGAAGTTGACGAAGATCTTCGCGAATACGCCCGGCCACAAGCGCGCAGAAACCATCTCTGTCGCATCCACGGCCGCGCCGACGATCGCTCCTCGAATGACGCGTGCTGCTGCGCTACGGCTTGGCATCCAGCCGCCACCTGCTGCCGTGCGGACAAAGACGGCGCCAGCGGCCACGGGAGCCACGACGAAGGAGACCCATGGCGAGGACACATTCGACGGCGTGCCGGGCCACAAGCGGCGCGAGTCCATCGCAGTCTCGAGCACACGGGCACCAACGGTAGCACCCCGCTTGAACAAGAGCGCTGCGCTGCGCGCGTCAAAGGAGGCGGCTCCGCCAACATCGTACCAGTTCCGTGGGCCCACGTCGTCCAACGGCTCTTCGCGCGCGCCATCACTCTCTCGCTCATCCTCTCTCTCTTCTCTCGGGCGCCCACCTGCCTCACGCAATTCCTCGTCCGTGTCTAACGGAAATTCCACTGTGGCGCGCCCGCCACCTTCGTCTTTCAAGGGTTCGTTTTCAAAGGAGGGCATCCCTTCACGCCCGGCGAGCACCACTCCCGCGCGCCCGGCGAGCACCACGCCTTCGCGCCCACCGAGCGCGACGCCGAAACCGCGCCCGTCGAGCTTGCAGATGCCAACGATGACACCGCGGCAGAACAAGAGCGCGCTGCTCCGCGCACAGAAGATGGCGGAAGCCAACAGCGCGAAACCCATGGCGACGAGCAAGCCGATCTTCCGCTGATGCATCCTCCCATCCCTGTGAAGTGGTTGCAACATCGAGTACTCGCCATGCACGCCTGGTCTTTCTGCTCACTTATGCTTAATCTTACTGGTTCGATCCCGATGAATATCGTCTCTGTTCCGATATACCTTGATCTGCCTCGGCTTTGCTTGGTCTTGTCCATGCCTATCTTCTTCCGGCTGGCTTTCTTCCTTTGACGAGACGACGGCGTCGTTTACCTCTGCCTTCCTAGTGCCCTTCCAGTGTAAAGACCTATGGTCTAGTGTACTTCTGATCAAATCGGCTCCGCTTGCGAACAAACGCATCCGCTGCTTCCTTTTCTAGTATCTCGGGTAAGCAAGCCTGTGTAAGTGAAAGCGCTGGGGATACAAGTGACCTGACTGAGGAGAGATGGGAACGTCTCGATGAGTAGGCTATGACAGCGTCGCTCAGCATGCGGAGTGGGAGTCTGCTCGTGAGCGGGGGACGATTTTATGCAGTACGTATTGCTCGTATGCCGGGATCCGTCGGCTTATGGAGTCGCGTACACCCTTGATGGTCTGTCTGAGAGCATCAGGGAGGTTTATGGCATCTCGGCGTAGTAATGTAATCAGGTTCGCGGTCGTGCCGAGACTGGTGAATGTTGCCTCGGCCTCGGTCATTTTATGATTGAAGCACAGTACTAGCTGTCGCATCGTAGTACCGACACCTTGGCCTGTAAAGAGCAACTCAGAGCATGAATTTCAAAGCGACTGAGCCAGTACGTCAGCTTCCAGGAGAAGTACACTGAGAGGGACAGACGTAAGGACAGACGTGAGAAGTGGTGAGCGCAGACTGAGAAGGCGCGGCGCGACTGCCTCAATTCGTGCTTTTGTCGTCCACTATACTGTATGGACTTGCGCCTTGCTCTTTCCCCAAAGCACGTACAGTAACTCAATTGCCTTCTTGCTAGCTACACTCGTGTCACCCCAGCGCATCAAATCTGAAAGCATTACGTACCTGTAGACGGGTCGGAATGGGGTTGCATCCGTCGGCTTTACTAGTAGTCTGGCTTTCGCCACTGAGAGTCTGAGAGTCTTCGCCGTCCTAGTCATGGCGCGCCTTTCGCTCATCCTCTCGATCTTCGTCGCGATAACCGTACGTTTTCTCCTGTTTCTCTCTCTCTATGTCAATCAAGTGTGCCCCTTCCTAGGCGTTTCCCGCCTACCGCGTCCGGTACTTAATCCAGAATGCCTTGCTCCCACCTCGTAGCCTCCCGGACGAGTACTACCGTGGTCCAGGGGCCTGCGAAGTCATTCGAGCCCCAGGTGTCTCGTCGTGCGAGGACGAGCGCTTCTGGACCCATGGGGAGACTGGCGAGCGACGCGTCCTTGTCGCCTGCGATCCTGGACGCTTCGAGTGGAACACCGTTCTGGGTCCTATGAACAACGCAGATCCCCGTGGCTCTCTATGGGTCCTCGACGTGGACACCCTTGTCCCCCAGAAAGTAGCTTTCGAAAACTTCCCCGAGACGCATACTTTCCATCCCCTTGGCTTCGAGCTTACGCCGGGTCTGTCGGGAGTCCCGTCGCGTATGTACGTCGTCAACCACGCGCGAGACGCAAGTGTTCTCGAAGAATTTGAGGTCGAATGGGACAATCCCACGCGTGCGCGCTGGGTGCGCACCTTGTCCGACCCGTCCCTTCCTGGGCCAAATTCCGTGGCCATCGCCTCCGACGGTAGCTTGTACGTCTCGAACGACCACCGCTTCCCCCTCCGCCATGGCCTTGTACCGAACGCGCTCGAAACATTTCTCGCGCTCCCAATTGGGCACATTTCGCACATATCTTTCTCGTCGCCGTCCGCGACACCAAATTTCTCGACCGTCGCCAGCGGCATACCGTTTGCGAATGGCGTGGCCCTTTCTCGGCATGAAAACATCCTGGCTGTCGCCTCCACTACCGGGACATCCGTCCGCCTGTATTCCCGTAACGCGACAACTAACGTCCTGACATTCATGGAAGAGATCCTCGTCCCCTTCGCCTCAGATAACGTGTCGTTCGACGACAACGACGAGCTGCTTGTCGCCGGCCACCCGGACTTTCCCGCCCTCATCGCGATGTCCAAGCGTGTCCCTGGCGCGCGCTCGCCGAGCTGGGTCGTTGCTCTCCGCAAGACCGACACAGAGCCCGGCGAGGAGTGGGACGCCCAAGCACGTCTACCAGCGTCGCGCAAGGTCCCGAAGCCGTCGGGGGGATGGGCGATGGAGACTGTGTACCAGAGTAGCGGGCAGAAGGGCTTTGCTGCCTCCACGACGGCGTTACGCGATGTCGGAACAGGTCATGTGTTCATCATTGGGCTATACGAGGACGGCGTGCTGGTATGTAAGAAGTGACTCGAAATACTTTGATTGTATGCAAAGAACAAATAATCTATGTATCCTGCGAATCTAGTATTGTACGGCAGGTGAGCGTTCTGGCGGCGTGCGTACCCTTCTCGTGGGACAACAGTCTAGCAAGCCATCGCACGTAGGTATCACATAAACTTGAAAGGCATAACAGGTCTAGGATAGTAGCCAGGACTTGACACACTGTAGCGCGCCCGGGCGAATAATTATAGGGCTCGCTCGCTTACTCAGGGTTTCCTAGTACTGCTTCTACCTCCAGTCGACGATGTTTCCACCATAACGCACATACAGATCTTCTGGGCGGTGTGGAATAATGTGAATATGAGCGCATTAAAGTAGCTGCATTGGCCAGACTGTTGCTATACAGCCGTTACAATGATCCTCAAACGAGTTTTAGACAAGCCAAGCGGCACGGATCATTCGATATCAACATTGATAATTTTGATGTCCTCGAGTGGTTTGTCGTGCTTGTTGACTTTTACGTTCTCGATAGTGTGAATCGTCTCCAGTCCTGACAGTGCACGGCCAAATATAGAATGTTTTCCATCCAGCCACGGTGTCGCGTTTGTCGTGATAAAGAACTGCGAACCATTGGTGCCCGGTCCCGCGTTTGCCATGCTGACCGTATACGGTCTGTAGAACAAGACGATCAGTTATCGTAGGCGCGGTGAAAAAAAGTAGTGTATACGAACCGGTCGTGCTTGAGATCAGGGTGGAATTCATCCTCGAATTCATTTCCCCAGATACTCGTCCCGCCTGTCCCATCCCCAAGTGGGTCGCCCGTCTGTATCATAAACTTGGGAATGACACGGTGGAAGACGATGCCCTCAAAGTAGCCGCTTTTAGCGTGCCCGACGAAGTTTTCAACTGCTTTTGGCGCTTGATGTGGGAAGAGCCGGATATGGATATCGCCTACAGTTGTGTGGATCGTTGCGGACGTCGCGAGAGGAGATTGAAGCGCCTTCGTCGCGGCTGCGGCGGTGGCGATCGTCTGTTCATCGCGGGTCGGCCGCTCGTTGAAGATATCACGGTCTCCGGACTTATTATCCCTGTGATATCATACGCGTGAATAGTTGAATTAATGCGACGATGAAGAAGAGCGTACTCAGGCTCACTGCGCGTAAACATGTAGAAGCGCTGGCGCTTGTAGCCTGTGCAGAAGAGCGTGGGATCGCGGATGTTCTTCTCGGCTAGGAGCGGGTTTGACGACGCGGCCATCGCTATGGTCGTCAGGCCCTTCTTTACAGGCTGACCCTGGTATAAGCTTAAGTTCATCCACCGCACAGTTTCATCCTTCCCGAGCAGCCGAACGACACGATTCGTGACGATGTTGACAGCTGTCTTGGACCATCAGCTCTGGGAGGTGACGAAAGTTAGACGCGTGCGTACCTTTGATGCCCAATAACGTGGGGTATAGAACGAATGCCCCGCTCTCGTCCCAAATGGCATTAATCCACATCCCAGGGATCTTCCCGTCAGGGCCCGGGAGCTCTAGCTCCTTCTCAACTGCCAGCCGCCGTCCGAACTCCATGTCCTCGACTTTGTACACCGAGGTCCCCGCTTGCTGCATCTCCTGGATCGCCCCAAGCGATTCGTCATATTTTCGCGTCATCTTTCCCGAGAGGAAGGAAAAGACGCGGATCTGGCGGTCGGGAAGGGAGAAGGTCACGAAGGAGGAAGAGTCAGGGCTCAGCGTGAGACAGGTTGGCACTGATTTCGACTGGACAAGAATAAGCGAGAGTGCCATTGTTCGAGAGCAAGGGTCCTCGCCTTCTTAAACTCGTATAGATCGGTGTGCGCCTTGAATTGCCATAACCCGCGTGCATTTTTCGGGAGTTCGAATGGTTCGCTTGGTTGCCAGTACTCAACGAAACCTCCTTCGTCCGCAGAGATCACGCAATCATATCGTTCGCTGTACTAGGAGTTATGAGTGCAAGCCTGGAGCCCTTTCCGGTCACGCACATACTGTCATGAGGTGCACGGGAAATCTGTGCAGGTTATTTGTCTCCAGAGGCGTTCCGTTACCGCGCCCGTCATACAGGCGGACGGTACCAGTGCCGGCTTCGGACCTGATATAATCAGGGATCGACTATTGGTAGCACAGTGGAACGGACACACACTGCGAGGAGACCTTGGGCCTGACCGCGTTTGTGCACCCAGCAGCATGCAAGTGGCTTATATCCCAGCTTGAGCATATTGATCATGTCTAGATCCCCCGGACGTCAAATATCATCCCTCACGCAGCGTACACGGCGACCTACCGAAGTTGAGGACGTCAAACACTTTCGCGGACGCGTCTTCAGAGATACTCGCAAACAGCGTCCCATCCACGCTGGAAGAGACGCCGACAATTGGCTCAAGGTGCGCGCGGAAGTGCTTTACAAACTCGACGCCAACCTCTTGCTTCTTCCAGAGCTTCAGGTGGCCGTCGACGGACGTTGTCACTACAAAGTCTGTCCTGACCGTCTCGTCATTAATACTAGCTCAGAGTGACACACAGCACAACGCACTTAGTTGCTACAGCAAAGTTAACGACCTCGCGGTGCATGAAGCTCTTATAGTAACGGTCTGCGCTGGGTAGGTGCTCCAAGTAAAGACGTTCATGCGGCAACGCTACAGCGATTTTGAGCTCTCAGCATAAGCGAAACATACATACACGTACTCTTTCTCTTCTTCTTAGAGGCGCCATTTGAAGATTCCGGCACGGGCATCGGCCCAACGTCGTCGTCGCTCTCTTCGTCCTGACCACCGAGCGGTCCCGTAGGTGGCGCGTCGTTTGTTTCGTCGTTGCGGTCGCGTTTGCCAAGCACGGTCGCGTCATGGTTGTCATCAGACATCTTACGAGAGGACGGTAAAGCTAGGGAGGAAGACTACCGCAGCCCTATAGCCCGAAGAGTGAGAAGTACTGAGGGTTCGGTCGTACGTGCAGGGTTGATGTCTGTGTAGAAGTCGCGAGACGCAGGGACGCGTGACGGTGCTGACGCGACTGGGGCGCTAGTAGTACTAGTGAGACTCAGAGCTGCGATCTCCGCCAAGACGGTGAGGAAGGAAAATGGTGAGTGGTGCTGGTAGTATGGTGGCATCTTATACTGCAATGTAGTATCCAACAAAGATGTAAGGCTGTAGCTACACGCCCCGACAAGCCAGTAGTCGACTGTCGTTCCGTTGCTCGGTGTCACAGCTCCTTCTCTAGACTGCGCAAGTGGTATAGGCGGATAGCAACATTATACTATACATATGAGCACGAAATCCAGATAGCTAGACGCATCACTTAGAGAAGCTACATCACGATGCACTCCTTGCCGTTGCCCGAGTTGCCACGCCCGCGACTGACACGCTCGGCCTCCAACTCCGCAAGGATAACCTTCTCCTGTTCACTAAGCAACTAAGGCCTGCCGTTAGTTCGGAAAACAGGAGGACGAACGGTTACGTACGCCTTTCCGTGCCCTCTCTTGCATCGCCTTCCTCTGGCTCTCTCTCTCTTGCTTCCCTCGTCTGACGTCGATAGAGATACAACAATTACGCCGATGCGAAGAGTGGCGGCGGCGCAAATAGTGGCCGCACGGTAGGCAGTTTAGGAATACAGGTTGCGTGAGGATTAATAGCATCGGTCGGCGAGGTATTGATAGTGGTAGTTGCGGGCAAAGTCGTGTGAGTATTCGTGTCCATGTTCGTAGAGGAAAAGGTGAAGGAAGACCTGAAGCGTCATGAGGGATCTATGAGGACTAACCGGATGGAAAAGACGTACCGGTCTGTCTTGTTGAATGGACCCGGCAAAGACGCAGCCTTCGCTGCGGACGTCGTGGATGCTTTTGCCGCCGCCATGGATTCCTTGGCAGACGCGATGGCATTCTTGCCCGCTTGAGCAACTTGCGAAGCCGACACGGAGGGCTTGGGGATGTTTGACCGCACGATCGGCTTGGGCAGGGCAGGCTTGGAGGTGCTCCCGATAGACGAGCAATTGTGAGTGGCAGGGAAGCGGTGTGTCGGGCAGAACTCCAGCTTGCATTTCTTTTCGAGATGTTAGTCGAGCCAGTAAAAACGAAGTGATACGATGCGTACGTCACACTTGATAGGTGCATAAAGCACCTTGTTGCACATCGCTCGGGCACATCGTGGCGTCTTGGACTGTTTAGTCTTGCCGGTCATGACAGTGCATTCTTGGCTAAGATGCCGCTCCATTCGAATGTTGGGATCTTCTCCCGGAGGGATGGCGACAGGCTCGCCGCATAGCGGGCCTGATCAAGGCGAGTGAGCGCACAGCACGCCACGACGCGAGACTAACCACGCACAATCTGGGGCAACCCGGTTATGCTGAAATTCGTCGTACTTGGGACAGCTGTGCCGCTGAGGCAAGAAGTGCTCGCCACAGAATTGCAGAGAACAGTGCTGGCATTTGAATGGAAGGAAATCGACGAGGTTGCAGGTTGACTGAGAGCACTGGTGACCGATGGCGAGCATGTGCCGATCGCGCTCGATAGGAGTGGAAGAAGCAGACATTATGGGAGGGAAAAAGAAGGATAGTGTACAGAAGACGGAATGAAGTAAACGAGAAGGTATAGAGGAGGATATAGGGACGACGCGCGTTCAGGCTGACGCGTCGTTGGTGGGCTGAGTGAGCGGGACGAGGCTCACTCGGGCCATCACCAACCACGCCCCCACCGGCGAGTACCGGACACGCTTCTTCCCGAACGAGGAAAGGCGCTGCCCACGCTGCCACGTCCTGCAATCCCGCGCGCACATCCTCAACTCCTGCCGCCGCTACCGCCACGACCGCCCAAACTTCCTAGAATTCCTCAAGAACTCGAGTCACCCAGGCCGCGAGCTCCTCGCCTTCCTGAAAGCCAACCCGTCCGCCTTCACCTTTGACGACGCTCCTCCCAACGCTGTGTAGGATCCCTTTAGCATAGCCCTCTCCTCCTCGGTCGCGACGATGTCGGACCTAATAACGGGCGCTTGCGTCTGCCTCCCCGCGCGGGCCTGTGCCGCCGTCCCCTCGCATCGTATATGTTTACTATAGTGGCCCTGGCCTCGCGCTGTCACTTTAATCCCTGTGTAACTACGGCTCCTCGGACCGCCAATACATTTGATCCATCGAGTGAGCGGGACGAATGGCAGTGCTTTGCGCGGCACGAGAGGACAAAAGCAGCCAAGCCGCCGAGCCCATCCACGGGCCAAGGATGCCCTCGAACCTTCTCGACAATTCGTCGACTTGCATTTCGCGGCTCCATGGCGCTGAGAAAGTTGGCTCCAGGTGACTTCCAACTAGCTATAGCTAGTGTTGCGGATTTCCACGCTACACTACAGACCCACCGGAACTCGAATGTCGCCCTTACAGTAAAGAATATCGCCAGCCTCGCGTTGCAAGTTTTACCCGCCGCCTCAGTGACGTCGTCTACATGACTCCGACCAGCTCAGCATCACACGTGCAAGACGGTCAGACGCTCGTCGTGACTCTGACCTGAGGCTTGAGGCCTAAGGCCGGATTTCTTAGCCGATAGGCAGCCTCGCGTATAATAGCATGCCCTGTACCCAGCGAACCCATCACCCTTTCCTTCCGACCATGGTGTTGCACCCGACACTGTATGTGACATTTGTACGCCAGACTAGCTTCTTCATGTGATATACGCTTTACGAACATGAAAGCATAGGTACGCCATGGGGAATCCACAGATAATTTGGTAGGCCAAGGCTTCCCGAAAGCGGTTCGGCTGCGTCTTGAGCGTTTTTGTAGAGGTCGGTTTGGGCGGGTTGGAAGGATGCACCGCTGTCCAATCACGGTGTGTCATCCCGTGCATGCTCCTATATAATAACCCGGGCTCATGCGTACAGGCATGAACGTGAGCGCTCCGGTATGGGTACTGAGATTCCGTCTCGCTAAACAGCATCTTTCCATAGCAAGCACGCTCTGCCGGTGAGGCGCTCTCAGCGACGCCCTTCCAGGCAATTTACGCGTCCCCTCTCAAACGTGCCTTCACGACCGCCCAAGCAATCTACGACGCGCAGCCCTCACCTAAACCATCTTTCACAGAGTCGGTGCTTATCCGGGAGCAGCATTTCGGCGTTGCGGAGGGCAAGCCGTGGACCTACAACCATGAACCGGGACTCTCGTTGGAAGAGCACTTTGCGCGCGGCATCTGGCCGGTGTTAACCGGTGACGATGAGCGGTTCCCAGATGGCGAAAGCCACAATGACCTAGCTGCGCGTGCGGACATGGCCATTGAGGAGCTGGTGATGCCGCACGTGTGGCAAGCGGCGAGGGAGGGGAGGAAGGGCGTGCATGTTGCGCTCGTCAGCCATGGACTATGCATCAGCCACTTGATCACGCAGTTGCTTAAGAGGAACGCGGCAGAACACCCCGGCGGAGATTACCGTGGCCTGCTAAACACGGCCTGGAGCAGAGTTGAAGTGGACGTGAAGGTGCAGCTCGTTGAGGGGTCTCCGTTGATTGGCTTGCTAACAGCAGGCAGGCGTCAAAGGAAGGCGAGCCGATGGAGATCCGGGAAGACGACCTTCCACCGTTGTCCGCTAAGGTCACGCACGTAAATGAGCACTCGCACATAACTGACATTGTACGTCCTCCCCGCGTGCCTACTATTCAATACGGCCGCTAAAGGTGGTGCGAACAGAAGCGACAGGGAGGTGGGATCGGCAGCGCAGCGTACGACCCCAAGCAGGAGGACATCCGTGCGTTCTTTGGAGGAAGGACAAGCGCCCTGGCGCATGCCAAGAGTAATGCGAACGATGAGGTTGCAGAGGACGGAGACATGACGGCTAATGCGTGAAGTGATGCTTGGGCAAACGATCTAGATTACATAAACACGTTATTAGCCGAATCCGAGTGGGTAGGACTGGCATAGACGGATTGGACGCACCATAAAAGCCTCACAGAGATTAGTTTGCGTACGGCAAGAGCTTCTTCAGACGAGGTGTCTGTGATGAGTTAGAGTACGCTGTCAGGCCGAGTTTGTTCTTCCGCCCCGGCCGCTTCGTCACGTTTAGATGGTGATGGTACGCTTTACCCTGTAGGTGTAAACATGCGTGAGATAGCGTCTCAACGAGTGCTGTTGTCGCGCACGCGTTTGAAGAGTCCATTGGGAAGGCCTCTCCAGCGTTTCTTCGTTCCGGAATGCGACTTGAGCTTGTAGCTCTTTGGAAACTCGAGGACAGTCGAAGAAGAAAAGAAGCGGGAAGGGGACTGAAATATACCACGCGTCACGGTGGCAGCAAAGGCGAAAGAGAGCATGGCCTCCCGGGACTGGAGGGTCCTGTGACTAGTACTGTTAAGGTCGAATCGGTGACGCCGATGCTCACTGAGCGACGCGAATCGAGCAGATTACGTGTCACGTGCAGCGCGGTGGCGGTGCGCTGTCCGCACCTACGAAACGCTGAGTTACGATCGCCGTTAGCTCTCATCCTAGCTACTGCTTCCAGCTGCTTCACTTCCTATCCGTTTGCACAACTAATATTACACGCCTATGAGCCAGTCTTTGACCGACCCCGAGACCGATGCAGATCGCGTATGATCTCTTTCAGACTGAGCTTTCGCGTCACTGCTGAACACGTCTCGTGTCCCAGATCCGCATGAAGCGGCTGGCTCGCCTCGGTCAGCCAGCAGCCTCTTCATCTAGCCCGAGCTCGACATCGGCTTCCACATCCACATCGGTCTTGGCGCCAGCCCCGCTGTCAGCACCAGCTCCCAAATCGAGTCCTCTGTCGGCAGCGAACCGCAAACCAGAATCACCAGTCACAACGGTGCCGACGCCACTGAAGAAGAAGGCTGTCATAGCACCTGCCAAATTTGATCAGCAGGGATGGGAGAATGATGTGCTCACGGACGTATTTAGGATTACACTGGATGTGCGTCGTGCTGTAGTCAAGGGCTTGCCGTCATGCTCATGCGCTCGGTGTAGCCAAGCGTAGCTTTGGTGCGCGGTTACGATGCTGTCTGGCTTAAGGCGTACATGGAAGATGAGGCTGAATCTTTTGGCGGTGCGTCTGCTCTAATATCCGAGGCCAAATCCGCACTCATATCATGGACAGGTGACTTGCGGATGAGCGTAGACCGATTAGAGCCTGCGGTTATCGCTAGGCTAGACATGGACGTGTCGTCTCTCGTGTGAGTCCCACTAACTCTTGTTCCGGACTGGACATACACTCGGCAGGAGTTGTCGAACATAATTTTCACTGGCCACATTGTCAAACCAGTTCTTAAGCTAATATCTTCAATCATGTCGTAGGGCTGATGAAGAATACCGACCGTTTTTGTCACGAGTTCCCAAAGAACAGACCGTGTATGAATATCTAGTTGCGTGCTGGAAACGTCTGAATTCGGCCAAAGCGGCACTCCTCAGGAAGGTGACGAGCGCGTCCACGGCACTGCTCCGGCGATCGCTGACAGTCTCTAGGGTTACGCGCCGGTGGACGTTCAAGTAGCACTCCAAGTATTAGAGCGTATGCGACACCTAATCGTCAGTTACATTGGTATTTACCTCATGGGCCCGGATGCCTTCCCTGCACCTCCCGGGTAAGCAGATCTCAACGTTCCTGAGGATTATCGCATCAATTGACGCAAACTCAGGAAGGAAGTCGGATCCCCGGAGTTCGTCGAGAGTCTTTTGTCACTGGGCGCGTTTAGCAATCCGTTGTTTGGTGGCTCTTCTGCGTCGGAACACACCTTGGATGACGGCGAAATCGAATCTTTCCTCAATGACTTCGTTCGTCGGTTTGCGCCGGACGACGAGCTCCCGGATGTACTCTCTGACGTCATCCGGAGGCTTCTCTTCCACCCGACCCTCTTCAAGCCTGAGGGTCTCGCTGCTACTGACTCTCGGTGGCGTGGGGTGGTCGGCGCACTTGAGGCTCTCGCCGTGCACAAAGAAATTGCGCGGATGATCGTCAGTATGGAGGAGTGGTTGCCTGCTAATGCAACTGCGGCGACATTAGAGACGATCAGCCTGCTGGGTCCTCTCATGCGTCTGAATGTGTTCGGGGTAGAATGGGTCTGTGTTCGCCTCCATGTTGCCAATGACATAAGTCTTGACGTATCAATAGCCATCGGTCATGAAGACATACTTTGCAGAGAGTGAAACGAGGCCAGCAGCCGACCTTGAGTCCGCTCGCAACACGCTTCGCGGCGCGTTGAGGGACTTGCACGTGAGGTACTACCTGCTCCGGTTGAAATATAACTGACAAGAGATCAGGGCAAGCTCTTCAAGGTTTTGAACGTGTTTGTCCGTGCAGACGTTCAATGCCGCGAAGCAGTACTGTCGTACTTCTCTCGCGTCGTCAGCCTGAACAGCAGGCGATCAGGCTCGCATGTGTGTTGCGATCTTCGCACTCTTACCTGGTGCTCTAAGCTTTCACTAGGTTGACCCGACCACTGTCGCGACGGACAGTTTTATGACGAATGTTTACGCCGTCCTTCTTCAGTTCGCAGAGCCGTTCATGGATGCAACGTATTCCAAAGTGCGCCATTTCTTGTAGTGGTTCTTAGTTTTGCTTCCTCATAGTATTTACCAGATCGACCGCATTGACCGGCTTTATTATGCGCACAGCAATCGAGTAGAGCTTAATGACGAAACCAGAATCAATGCTACTAGTGACGAGGCAAACAAATGGGCAGAGGAGAACAAGTTGCCAGAAGGAAAGTCAGCGTCGCAGACCGTGAAATCGCCTTTATAACACCATTTCTGTCACAGGCGCAGTTCCCCCGAATTTCATTTCGGATATTTTCTACCTCACCCTTTCTATAGGCCATTACGGCCTTTCGAAAACGTTCGACAACTTCGAGGAGCTAGGCAAACGCATCGAGGATTACAAGCGAAGTCTAGCTAGTATAGAAGACGATGGCACCTGGGCGGGTGTATGCCATTTCATGTCCGTCTTATCACAAGTACTGATCGATTCTGCAGACTCCATTAGCTCCTCGCATGGAAGCCACGATCAAGGCGTGGAAGGTGCGAACTCATCGGAATGCATGCCCTTGAAAGCCATTGACCGGCGATGTTCAGGACCGCATATCTGATTTCAAAGCCCAACAGGAGGCTGCTTTGACGCAGCTCGCGGACCAGGAGTTTTTATTCAAGAACAACAATTTTATGTCGTACCTCACAACATGGTTGATCCGCTATGCTGATCCTCGACGGGCACACCCCAAGCCGTTCATTGAGTAGGCTTACTGCACGACTAATTCGGCTCCGTATTCTAACAAAGGATCCAGGCTTCCGTTGCCGAGGGAAGTCCCTCTCGATTTCAGGTTGCTGCCAGAGTACATTTTGGACAATATAATTGTGTACTACGTTTTTGTGATGCGGTACACGGTATCTCGCTTGATGCCTATAATTGTTTCTCACTCCGCTGCAGGATCGACCCGCGGAGCATGAACGTCTCCGGGAAAGAAGAGCTCATGACGTTCCTTTTAACTTGTCTCTCTTCGACATGGTATATCAAGAACCCACACTTGAAGAACAAGCTCATCGACGCGCGTGTATTTTTCTTGCATTTGATACCCTCTAAATCTTGGTGCAGGTCTTGTACTACGGGATATTTTCGTGGTACAGGCAGGAAGGACTGCTAACAAACCTCCTAAACAGTCACCCGCTAGCGTTGAAGAATCTCATACCTGCGCTGATGACAAATTACATTGGTAGGCCCCTGTGCCTGGCGGTGTGCGAGGTCTGACTGCCGCTCAGAGGTTGAGCATACTGGGGCAAGCTCTCAGTTCTATGATAAATTTCGTGAGTGCAATATTTCATCAGGACGTCGCCTCTGATCGAATTCCTTTTCTAAGATGCTCGTCGAGAGATTGCGAGCGTTTTGCGCGTCATTTGGAACAACTCGGCTCACCGTCGGGCCTTGAGTGACGAGGCACGGTACGTGTTAGCCCTCTCACGACGTCTGTAGCTCACATGTTGCAGCGAAACGGAGAAGTTCATCCGCTTTGTCAACCTCATGATCAACGATGTCACCTACCTCTTGGACGAGTCACTTAGCGATATGACCCAGATACGTGCGATTGAGCTTCAGATGGACGACACAGAGTCTTGGGATGCAAAAACACAGGCGCAGAAGCGCGAGATCGAGAAGAACCTCCGCAGCCTGGAGGGCAAGGCCAGCAGCTACAACCAGCTGTGCGAGTCGACCCTAGACATGCTCCGGATCTTCACGGCGGAGACTAAAGCACCGTTCATGGCGCCCGAAATCGTGGGTAAGCTCGCAGCGATGCTCGACTACAACCTCGATGTGCTCGCGGGGACACGCACGAGCGAGCTGAAGGTGAAGGACAAGGCGAAGTACCACTTCAAACCGAGGGAGCTGCTGTCGACGATCGTTCAAGTCTATCTGAATCTGTCAGATCAAGCCGAGTTTGCGCAAGCTGTTGCCAGCGATGGGAGAAGCTATAGGAAGGAGCTGTTCCAGAAGGCCGCGGGGATCTGTGTGAAGGCGAACCTCAAGTCGCTGACGGAGATTGAACAGCTTAGGCTGTTCGTTATCAAGGTGGAGGAGGCAAAGGCGGCGATCGAGGCTGAGGAGGAGCTTGGAGAAGTGCCAGACGAGTTTCTGGGTAAGTTGTACTTCGATCGTGTCTCTCTGCGCGTATTGACGTTCTCTAGATCCGCTCATGTACACCGTCATGCGGGATCCGGTCATCTTACCCACATCGCGCCAGATCATCGACCGGTCCACGATCAAGGCGCACTTACTTTCTGACCCGAAAGACCCTTTCAACCGCGCGCCGCTTGCAATTGAGGATGTTATACCGGGTATGTCGTCAGTCTCTCCTCCCTACACCAACCATTGGCGAGCTCATGCTCCTTGTCAGACGTCGAGCTCAAGGCGAAGATCGAGGCATTCTTGGCTGCGCGACGTAATAACAACACTGCGCATGACAAGTCCGACGACGATATTGCGATGTTCGACACAGCTGCGGTCGAGGAGGCAGCGGCGGCGATGGACACAAACGAGTGAGCAAGCGGCCTTTGGGGTTTTCTGGTGCCGGAGCAAATTTGTATCTTTAGCCAACGGAGTCGGCGTGCACACATATGGTACATCCTGTAACTACACTTACGTCACGCAGAACATCACTCACAACGAGGTATTCACGAATGTAGGGCATGGAGACGGATGATACATGCAGCAATAAGCGTACGAGGAATACATCGAAGGCAGTTGCGTCGTGTCACGCCGATGCGGGCAAGAACAGCGGTAAGGCTCATCATCGCTTTTGCTGCGTTCGTGCTTTCTTCGCACCCCGTCCACCCCGCCCGCGCCCCGGACCCCCTCGTTTGCCCGCACTTCTGCCTCTCCCCCTCTTTGATGGCGGCGCTGGAAGATATGTGGGTAGGTGAAAGAGCAAAAAGGATCGCCACGCACCGGAGGGATCGTCGGCATCATCTGCTGTTCCCTGCTCCGTCGTGCCCGCGCTCTTAGGCGTCATAGCGTCTTCGTCTGCGCTCTCCAGCGTCAATTCACTACCATCGCTATCTCCTGTGGTGGTTTTGCCCCTAGTCGACGCGCCCGGGCGTTTGACGCCACGTGGTCCGGGCGCGATAGCTGGAGGCGGAGGGGGCTCTGGGGATGGGCTTAGGCGTGCGCGGCGAGAAGCGAGCTCGGACTCGATATATGCATCATAAGGGAGCTCGAATTCGTTGCGGAAGAAGGGGTGACCGGATAAGTTCTTGTCAGATGAGGGAGAGGGTATGGCGACCGGCGTGCCGCCTGACTCAGGCGTTTCGTACCCGTCGGAGTCCTGCACAGAGCTGAACAACTCACTCTGCACAGGAAATAAGCACATACGAGGAGCTCGAGTGCATCGAGGTCGTACAGTGAGCGCAGCTTGTTCCAGATAGCGTCCATAGACACGGAACGACCTGTGTAGTGGTGTATGGCGGTGCGCATAGACATAGCATGGAAGTGACGGTGCATGCCAACGGGGCGCGAGCGCATGAGGGAGCGGAAGAATGCTATCTCTCCTTCAACACTGTCGAGCCATTCGTTCCCACCGCCAGCTTGGTTCATCGCGTCGTGCAAGGACGCGCCGGTGGCTGGTGTGGGTGGTGATTCGGAACAGGTGAGCGCGCCCATCTTACCTTAGATTAAGGTCTAGTACAACATACCGCCCGACGCCCGAGCTGGGCCAATATTGCGTGGGGGCACCGGGGGAGTGGCGGCTGGAATTAGGTACATCCTGTATTTACTGTAGATATCATGATCAGTCCGAGTCACACCGCCGCGTTCCTACAGTGTTCCTACATGGGACCAAGATGGGTCGCATAAAATCTTATCCTACCCTGTCACAGTGCTGATACTTCTTCTGTTATTGCCACGAGGCCAGTGAAACCACGACCCTTGAACAAGGGTTTAGTGCGTGTGCTGAACGCCTGCAGCCAAGAACAACAATCTTTGTCAGGAGGTACGAATTGAAAGGTGCCAGGAGCCCGATCCCAAAGTAAAAACAAATCTCTGAGTACCAGGTAGATCTCGCAGGACACTGATAGAGTCAAATTCACATAATAGTACATCCACAAGATACGGTACACGTCCCACAGTGATGTCCTGCGTCTGGTGGTGTGTACCATATTCCTGATGGCCGACCACGGACAGGCTGTGACAGCGAACTTCGTTGAGAGTCCACTACGAGGCCAGAGGTGCCAGATACAACGGAATGTTTCTTCTTTTGCTTGTGTTTGGTAGGACTGGGGCTTGGACTGGGGTGTCCGGCAGGAGCGCGCGGGCCTCGTTCGGAATAAGCAGCCTTGAATTTCTGCTCTGTGATATCCTCCTTCACCGCACGTTCGAAGATGCTTGGCTAGTATATTTCACAGTCAGGGGAGGAATGTACCGCGGATTGAACGTCGCATACGTTTGACAAGTGAACGTTGAGCGGGTGCAATGGAGTTGACTGTATCAAGAACTTATCTTTGCACTTCTCGTTGATGGGAGGCTCCTCGTCGAATAATGCGGTAACTGGAGAGACGCACTCTGAACCACAGTGCTATAGAAGGGGTGCTTGCACGTACAGTCAGCTTCAATTGTCTCCCCTGGCTCTAACCTACCCATGTTTGGTTTTGCATTGAAGTGCTTTTAAAGCGGCATCAAGTAAGGAGGGAGACAGGAGACTCATAACAGTGAATAGAACCTTCGGGTCTGTAACCTTGATCTTAAAGACGACGGGGTGGCTCTGGGTGTTACTAATGGCAAGTGACGTCGACGGCTTGTCCTTCAAAGGCCCTGACGGTCCAGGATAAGCCGGGTGCGCTGCAAAAACCACGGAACAGATCATACTCTGGAATGTAATAGTCTGTGTACTTAGCTTGAGGGGGGCTGTGCTGGACATAGTGTGCGTGATGCTCAAGTAGGGGCTGCCGAAGGGCTCATTTATACGAGAAACAACGAGGCACTGCTCGTGGCATACCGCACTTCACAGCATGGATGCTTGGAAATTAAGTAGAGGGAGGCTAGAAGCAAGGATAACAGCTCGTATGACTCGGATTATGGCGGTACAGGCGACTCGGACTCGAAGAAGCCGTGCGAATTCACAGGCAGTGCCACAACTTGAAGGGCGTCAAAGTGCGCTACTGCAGTCTTGACTGCAGTACAGTATCGATGCGAATGCTTCAGACAGCTTTCCGACTTAAGGCACCCATGGAATTGCATGTCGCCACGGCAAGCCGCCGACAGCCCAAGTGGTTGTACCCTTAGGCCACCCACTACCGTGACTGCAAGTCTAAGTTGCTTTGAGTGCGTAATGACCTTGGTAATGACCCTATATATGCGTCGGCAGTAACAGGCACATATAGTCAGTCTCAGAATGGATTTCGGAGTTGGGAGACTATCGATCAGGCAGCGTCTTGCGACGGTGTCGTGTGCAGGCCGTGTGGACGTAGCAGATGGACGCCATGGACAATGAACCCATTTTAATCATTAGGCGGTCGAAGATGGATGAACGAAGTAGCTGGATATTGATATTGTATGGTCCCCGGGGCGAGGACGGGTGCGAACCACAAGTGTGTGTTTATTGGATGGTGTGGGTGCTTCCGAGTGTCGCTCAACCGTAGTACAGATATATAGCAACCGAAAGATCAGTACGATCAGTAGTGAGGCCGTGACACGGCAAAGGATCATTGAAAAAAGTTCGAGCCGCCGTAAGCGTCGATCGTCTAGGAGTGCGGCGAACGCCGGACGCCGAGGGATAAGGTGGTCCCACCGGCAGCAAATACTTCTTCACCACCGTGCGGGCGTCGGCCACCCCTCGACGTGTGCCCGCTTTCGCCTGTCTTTACGCTCTCTGTTTTCCGTTAAACTCTTTCAATGTCCTGGAGGCTTGGAAAGAAGAAGACAGCCAATCTCGGCGCAGGGGATGATGTAGCATCCATTCGATCCCTCACTCCTACTCCCGGTGACGACCCCAGGCCCACCGTGCGCACTGGAATCCTCTCCATCCGCGTCATCAATGCAGAGGGACTCCAAGTTCCCGGAGGTTCTCTTCCCGCCGCCGTCCAGAACGCACTTGCGTCGCGTCCGGCTCAGGTTGCCGCGTCCATGTCCCCGTCGAGCGTGACACAGGATCGCTTGGCTGCTGCGGGACGCTCTAAGCGCGACAGCGTGCAGCGGACGCAGTGCTGGTGGCTCCCGTATCTTGTCATGGAGTTTGAAGTCAACCAGATCCTCATCACACCCCTCGGCGGCGAACTTGACAAACCGTTGTACATGTACCAGGCCCACTTCGATGTCTCTCGCAACTCGGAGATCTCCATTTCTGCATACCTCCGCAAGGAGGAGCCCAAACGTGGCAGCGACGGCACTGAGGATGTCGGCAATGACATCTTTATTGGTGGCATCAATTTTAACCCGGACTTTGACAACTTGAGTAGCCAAGACCAGTGGTACGACCTGCAGGGCGGGTCGGGAAGGATTCTCATCGGCGTTGTCTTCCAGCCGAGTTCGGTGCGCCTAGATCGATTGTTCGGCGTGTCCGTTACTTCATGATGATGTTAGGGCAATACGTTAACAATTGATGACTTCGAGCTCATTACCGTCATTGGTAAGGGCAGCTTTGGGAAGGTCATGCAGGTCCGAAAACGTGATACACAGCGTATCTACGCTCTCAAAACCATTCGTAAAGCACACATTGTCAATCGAAATGAGATCACGCATACCCTTGCGGAGCGTTTTGTTCTCGCCCGTGTTAACAATCCCTTCATCGTTCCTCTGAAGTTTAGCTTCCAGTCCGAACAGAAGTTGTACCTCGTTCTCGCGTGCGCAGCCCTTACGTATTGCGTTTGCTGTTTGCTGATTCTAGCTGACAGCTTTGTGAATGGTGGCGAGCTCTTCCATCATTTGCAGCGCGAGCACAGGTTCGATGAAGAACGGAGTAGGTTCTACAGCGCGGAATTGTTGTTGGCTCTCGAACACCTCCACGAGCTTGATGTGGTCTACCGTGACCTCAAGCCCGAGAACATCCTCCTGGACTACACGGGTCATATTGCACTATGCGACTTCGGTCTTTGCAAACTAAATATGAAGGGCGACGACACCACCAATACTTTCTGTGGCACACCTGAATATCTGGCGCCAGAGATCCTCACTGGATCCGGATATAGTGTGTCATTTTGCCGCAATCATCCGTCTTCTTGCATGACCAGTGCCTTTAGACCGCACAATTGATTGGTGGACGCTCGGTGTTCTGCTTTATGAGATGTTGTCTGGTTTACCGCCGTTCTATGACGAGGTCACGGATAAGATGTACGAGAAGATCCTCAGGAACCCGCTTGTTTTCGGAGAGGAGATTGGGCCGGAGGCACGGTCTATCCTCACTGGACTCCTTACCCGTGATCCTACGCAGAGGCTGGGGGTGACGGGTGCGGACGCAATCAAGCGGCACCCGTTCTTTGCGAAGATTGACTGGATGCGTCTGCTCGCCAAGAAGATTCAGCCGCCGTTCAAGCCGTCCGTGTCGTCCCCTGTCGATGTCTCCAACTTCGACACGGTGTTCACGACCGAACAACCGCTCGATTCGGTTGTTGAAGGCTCGCAGCTTTCTCGCACCGTGCAGGAGCAGTTCAGCGGTTTCAGCTGGGACGGGTCGAACATCCCCATCAGCCCCAAGTAGACGCCCTACTTATATTGTTCTTTCTCGAGATTGTTTTCTTTGCTATCCATACTCGGCCATCGATCGTTTTCGAAGTGTCTTACAACTATCTTAGCTCCCGTCTTTACAGGACGTACTGCCAACTGCATTCTTTCTGCCTCCCCTCACTCGTACATCTACAATGCGTTTCCGTCTGTTACCGCTCATTCCTCACTCCTTATTGACATACACATGCCATATACCGCACCGCTAGTCTCCGTCATGGATGCATGGGGGCCTCATGGGTTATCGTTCAGACTGTTAAAAGTACTGTGTGAGCGTTGCAAGCGTACGGAACGTGGCGCAAGGGTAGAACGAGAGATGTTTAGTCAGCATGCTGTTGTCATCTCGTACCCGTCAGCCGCCACTAGTACTGCAAGACGGAAAGCAAGGACACTCGCAGCTCCCACCTTGCCTAGCGCCCTTCCCTTCGCCACATATGTCTGTCCAGCTCAACCCCTCCAGTGTCCTGGGCTTCCACAGTGCGTGCCCTGCATTTCAAGAAACGAAGATCTGCCGTGCTTATGATACGTGGCAGGACCCCTCACTCAGAATGTCAAGCGAGCCCTTTCTATTACCAATAACAATGCCCAACCTGTCGCCTTCAAAGTCAAAACGACTGCCCCCAAGGCATGTCCCCAACCGACGATGCGCTGAATGTGTAACTGAGTGGATGGCTTAGCTGTACTGTGTACGACCCAACTCTGGCAGAGTAGAGCCAGGTGAAACGGTAGAAGTCCAAGGTACGTATGTGTATCCCTCACTGCTGGTCCGTAGCTCATCCGGTGCTAGTGATGCTACAGGCGATGAAGGAAGAGCCCCCACTGAATACTAAGTGCAAGGACAAGTTCCTCATCCAGAGCACATTGTTGACTCCGGAAAAGAGCGGCCTCGACGTCGTACGTCTGCCACTTTCATCATACTCGTTGCCTGTGTATCACGGCCTTACATTTATGACAGTGGTCCCTCCCGGAGACCGATGAGGTGTCAAAAATCCACTCGCAGCGCATCAAGGTCACATATCTTCCCCCAGAGGGCGTCGTTGAAGAGGAAGACGAGGGCGTGCAACACCGTGCATCCATCATGAGCGCCGATGACGCAGTGCGTAGGCCTCCCCCCTTGCGCGTGCGTACGATCTCACCTCACCCCAGCCCCAGCAGCGATATGCGACCGTCAAGACGCAGCCTGCACAGTCAACCATTGCGCATGAGCCGGCCATCCGGATTGAGCGTGAGGCGACACCACCGGCCGACTTCGCAGTCGCGCGCGAAGAACCGCACGAAGAGCCACGCCACGAGGACAAGCAACACTCCGGCGTTGGTGTCGTCAATGTCAACGTGCACCAGCCCCCGTCCGTGCCCTCGCCGCCCGTGCCCGTGCCGGCACCGCTGCACGTACCACCTCCTGTAGACCCCAACCCCGAGCTCGAGGCGAAGCTAGATGATGCGCAAGCAGAAATCCAACGTCTGCGAGCGCTCCTTGCGGCCGTTCCCGACCCATCGTCCGTAGTGTCTTCTGACCCGAGCGGAACGAGCCCGACGGAACTACGCCGCCGTTACCGCCCGCGCTCTGACGATGGCACGACGGAAGTTGTGTCTGATACTGGCAGCACCTACATCTCGGAAGCATATGCTCAACCCGAAGGCGTCCCGCTCCAAGTCGTGGTTATCATCGCGCTCATCGTTTTTGTCACCACCTATGTGTTCTTTTAACAGCGGTCTTGTCCCTGGCCGGAATTGTGCGTGAGCGTGTGGAATGTAAGCCCCTTACCTTCCCCTTGTTTCTTGCTATTCTTGTTTCTTCTTCTCCTTCGTCTCGGCTGAATTGTACTCGATCCGTATTCTCCCCTTCTCATTCGGCTCATATGATAGTTTGACATACATACTGACAGTCGTGCTTGGACCCGATCCCAACGTCCCTTCCCGCTTGCATATCCCGCCGTTGTGTACATACATTCCTTTACCTCCGTCGACTCTAGCTCTCCATAATGAATCATGATACCAGTCCCTCACCGCGGTTCCCTTCATCTAACATAGACGGTTGATCGTGAGCAAGCCAGTGTACGCTTTCGGCGTGGAGCTGTGCCTCGATCGCAGAGGCCAGCAAACGGTGGACACGTTCTGTAGGATGTCCTGAATCTGCCCAGGCCCACGGATCAGCGTGTGTATTAGGGTGCACACGACGCAGACACGCACTGTACCAGAAAAACGAGGGATCCTTGCACTGGCAGAAGCTACCAAGGCAAGCAGTCGATAATCCACGATCGCCGAATGAGGAATTCAGGGGTAACGTATCAGACCGGCTATAAGACGCACCCAGTCGTGTTCGCAAACCCTAGCGCCGTCGCGTGGTTGAGAGCAGCATTGAACCATGCGTGCGCATCAAATGAGCTAACGTGAACGTCAGTGTGCGTAGCAGAAAATTTCGCCACTGCAGAGGAAAGCGCGGCGTTGTAAGATACAATGCTGTCGTTGGCACGCCCGGCGTTTTCTGGGTTGCCAACGTTAGCCGGGGAACGTTCCTCCGGAGGAACGTTGATGAAAAGGTAGGTGCCGCGAAGACCGGTGATGTACGCAGTTTCCTGCCCGAAGGCGAGTCAGGCGACAAATGGTTGCGGGGTGGGCAGAGGGGACATACGATGGCAGTGAAGTAGGCTTCCATTTCCTGTACCCAGAATTCTTCGAGCGAGGTCGTCTGAGAGTGAGAACGGGTAGATATCAATGATAATGAGCGTGACTTAGGGGCGGATGAAGAGGGGCACCCACGTTCCGCCCAATAATATCACTAGTATCGTTGATCCCAATCCACCATACCGTCATTCTTTCACTGTCACGCTTGGCCGGGACGATCGACAGCACGTTATTGTCGACGAACTGCCGAACTTGATCGACGAGCGGGATTGTGTAGTTATGATGTAGAGGTAGACTGGGCGAAGAAGGCACTAAGCCTGGTATAGTGAAGAGAAGGAAGGGTGACGAACAGTTCAGAGGAGATGTCAGAGCCAGCAAAGGCGAAGTCCCAGAGCTGCACTGCGCAGTCCGAGGGGCGACCGCCGAAGCAACCTGTCAGGAATTCGAGCTGGGCAAATGAATATGAGTGCTTTCAAAGGACGTAGATCCTCCTACCCAGTTGGAACCGCCGGAACTCGTCTTTGGACACGTTATGTCAGACACATGAAGATGGAGGTTGGAGGAAAATCCCGACGTTTTTGGGAATGATTTCATCTGAGAGAAGCGTCTCGGCGGTGAAGTGGAGGTTGAATAGGTCACCGACGTAGCTTACAAACCAAATCCTGATACTGACCCTGTTTTTATGATCATATACAATACGCACCTAAAGTTTGGAAACCCGGAAGTGCCTTGCACGAAGGTATACGAGTCTCCAAATGCAAAGACCTGCGAAATGTGTCCGAAATTGAGATGGAAACGCGCGTACACTCGAGGTACCGCAAGTAGAGAAGGCAGAGACAAAAGCACGGTTCTCATCATTGGGCTGGACATTGCACGACACCCGTCGCCCAGTGGGACTTAAATCAGCCCTCTGCTAAAGGTAAATTAGGACCCTTCTGGTGGCCTGGTGACATTATTGTCCGATTGTTCTGCGCACCGTGCGTGCCGGCGGGTAGAGACGGGCAGATCATACTGTAGTTGAAACTCATTTGCCAGTGCGTCAGCTGACTGCCATCGCGGGGAAACCACAGGCAAATATGTGTGGAGCAACGGGGATCTCCTCAAATCCTACAACAATGCTTCTCTGCAGAAAAGCGGCGCATAGTTCCAACACGGAAGGGCCGAGTTAGAGGATAGTGAGGCTGGTGGGGAGCTGAGGAGCGTGAGAGAGCTAGGGTCGGACAGCTTCGCGTCGACTCCGGCGTAGACCGCGTCGTTCAGGTCTGTCATGTCCGTTTTCCGCGCTGGCGCAGATGCGTTGCTGAGGCCCACTCTGGGTCGTTCACTCGCTTGGTCTTCTCGTGCGCTGTCTACCGAAGCATCAGATGTGAAGCCGCCTGTCGAAGCCGACAAAGCGCCCTCAGAAATCGCTCCCATTCCCCAGAAGGACGTTGTGACTGCCGACGTCGTCAGTGGTGCTCCGGGTTCGTCGTCTAGGTAATTTTGTGCAAGCATCCTGCTAACGTCTTTGCAGCGGAGCTCCGTCATCGCGCTGTCCGCATCTACCAGCCGACGCGCAACACCATGCAGAGTGGCGGGGCCAAGATGGAGCGATGGCGGATCGACTGGGATATCCTTCCGGGAGGTGGTCGGTGGGAGAACCCGCTCATGGGCTGGGCTAGCTCGTACGTTCGCTCGCCCTTCACTTAAGCATGTGACGCTGATCCTTTATAGGGCCGATTATATGCAGGGTACCCGTATTTCGTTCCGCTCGAAGGAGGACGCCATCCACTTCGCCGAGAAGCAGGGTGCGTTTCACCATGACTATGCCTGCAGAGCTAGTCTGATATCGTGCTTGCCACAGGCTGGGACTATTACGTGTGAGTGCTCCTGCCTGTCACCTGTCTGGCCCATTCTCGACCTGGTCGGGAACACCTGTCTACCTGCTGCTGCCTCTCGGGAAGCAGTGATTCGGGGGCGGTTGCTAGGCGAAACCATCGCCGACCGCCAGCAGTGTCTGCATACATCGACCGCTTTAGAAGCCGTAGACGATGACTGACGTATGTTCTCACAGGCAACCTCCTGGGGCAAAGAACATCCCGCCGAAGAACTACTCGGAGAACTTTGTCTACAAGCCGCACAAGCTGCGCATCGCGCGTACAAAATAGACTACTTTCTGTGCATGCCGATGTCTGTGCTGGAATTTCATCTACCTTATTCCGATTCCGCCGAGGGATGATAAGGGGACGATTTTGCGGGGAAATGGAGCGGAATGGGCACGCGGATAGGGGCCTATCCGCATGATCGCGTGCACACGAATTCGAGAATCGCACTGAGCGTGTCCGCCGTGGAATCCAAGTCGCCCATGAAGCTTGAAGTCTCGCTAGATTCCCCCAGCATCCTTCTCTCCCTTCTGCCACGTATCACCCAGCCCCGTCGGATCCCGGTATTGAGCGCAATGGCCACCCTCGACGATCGCCCCTTCTCGAAGGATTACAGGCGCGTCAAGCACACGCACTTAGTTACCTTATTTAGCAGTCTGACGTTGTACTATTTCCCCAGTGGGCTCATCAACCAGTCTGTCATCACGGGTGGTCTTATTGTTATATGCCTGGCCGGGCCTTGGTTTATGAAAGTTAAGCGAAGAGGTCTGAAGAAGATGGAGGGCTTGGGTAGTATTGAATCTTGGGAATTTGGATAGTGCGTAACACTCCTTCTCATCTCGCCTAGCTTCTAAGCCACTTTGATAGTTTGTACCAAGCGCGCTCATGGGCGAGGTGTGTCGTCATCCCACCTGTCTAAATGCGTATGCTCAGCAGCGGGCTAGAAACCCATCTCCTCCCTTGAATGTCCATTGGCCTATACAATGGATCTTGGACGCACTACTCTTCTCCGAGCTCAAACTGTTGGAGTTGCGTGGCCTCGATGCAACATTGTACTCGCGTTTCCTTAGGGGCTGTGGTACGTTTCTTCTCCACATGCTCTGGCTCCCTCGTTGTTTTAGGAGTATCTTTTGGCGTGTCTACCTCCGCGGTCGTGCTGCGGAGATCGGCAGACCCCTGGCGGTGTAATGAGTAACGCTGCTTCTGCTTAGCTGATGCTCCTGGCGTACCGAGTATGTGAGTCGCCTGTACAGCGACATGTACCAGGCTTCGCTTCTGTCGCTTACTAGACTTGGCCTTCTTGCTCTTTTCATAAACCTGTCACATTCTGACCTGTGCCTTCTAGCATGGTTCACACTAGTCCATTCACTAACTACGGTTGCTATCCTGCTTCCCGTCCACGTCCACTTCGCCGGGCCAGACGCCTCTGTCGCGTCTATGACGCGCGCGTCGATCTCAGCCCTCGTCGAGACGGAAACAGGTCATAATCTTCTCTGGATTCACCTAATCTTACTGTTCTGGATCACCTTCAGCTGGATCGGCACGCTCGCGTGGATCAGCTATGGCGCGTTCAAGTATCGGGCCTTGGTCATTGAGCGAGCGGTTGCACGTAGAGAATCCGAGGAGCTAGGGGATAAGTACTCTCAATACCATCCGCATCCGCAACCTCAACACCTCTTTTCGACACTCCCCTCACTTGACAAAGACAGGTCGAACCGCGGGATTCGTTTACGCACCGTGATGGTCACGAACATTCCCCCTAGCTTGCGCTCAGAGAAGGACCTCGGGGAGTATTTCCAGCACTACCTCTCCCAGCCCGTGTCTAAGTCACTCCCCGTTCCATTCCCTCTCATCGACTCTCGCCCCGGAATCGCCAATAAAGTCCGGAGCATTTTCGTTCGCGCCGCTCAACGTTCAACACAGTCTCCCGTGCATCCGACCGACTGCAACTCGCGTGACAATAGTCTGACGGGCGCCGGGCAAAGGGAAGCAGGGACCAGGGAGACTAACAATGCACCCATGATTGACCGCGTGGTCATAGCGCGAAAAATGACGGAGCTCGCGTCGTTACTCGATCGCCGTGAGGAGGTCCTCAAGAAGCTCGAGACAGCACATATTCACCTCGCGAAGCGCGTCCTTGGTGCCGTGAGGCTTGAGATGCTCTGTCGTGGGGGCCGTCGGGCGCTTACGCAGCGCATCTCGCTTAATGTCCATTCTAGACGGACCGCGTCGGAGGCGGAAACTGCAGCGTCAGAGATGGACGTCCTCGTGCGCGAGCTAGGGCTGTTCGTCGAGGAGTTTGATTTGCTTGATGGGCCGTGCCCTGAGACATCCTGGAAGTTCTGGAGACTCAGAGAGCAGCGCGCGTCGATTAACCTCCCCGAGCCCGGTGGCACGAGGACGGTGTGGGACGCACTGCACACACTACCGCGGGCCATGCTCGATCAATACCAACCGCTTATGCATCTCTCCGTTCTTTTCCGCGACAAATCTGTGCCTGCGATCGACTACTACACTGCGAAACTTGGTCTGATAACTTCGCTCATTGCGGAGAACCGTGCCAAGTCTGCGACGCAATACGACCCAGTCTCCACTGCGTTCGTCACATTTCGAGATCCGAAGGATGCACTCAAGGCCTACAGCATGCTCGCTGCGCATCCGAATAACATACTGTCGTGCCAAACTACGATGGCACCATGCTATGAGGATCTGAATTGGATGCGTATAATGAAATCGACGTATAAAGCGGAGGTGCATTCTAGTTCACCCGGTTGGGAGTGCGACACTTACACTCGGGCTAGTTTCTCAAGGACTGGGTCGTCAACATTGGCGTGTGGGGCTTCACAATATTCTGGCTATTCCCGCTATCACTCTTCGTCGGTCTTATATCCATTCAGAACATTTCCGTGTACTGGCCTAGCTTAGTAATTCCTCACCCATGTCCTGCCAAGCCAAGCACTTACATCCTGCTGTAGTTTGCCTACATCTCGCATCACCCATGGGAAGAGGAAGTCATCCAGTCATTCGTCCCGACCGTTATCGTTTCATTGCTGACGCTTCTCATCCCTGTCCTCCTCCTGCTCATCGCCAAGAAAGCTCACACGATCGTCGCGCTCTCGCATCTCCACGACCGTATCATGGCCCGTTACTACAAGTTCCTTATCGTCAACATTCTGGTCTTTTTCTGCGTCGGGACCGCCGCACTGCAGTCTTTCCTACTCTCATTTACCTCCGGTGCTAATTCGACGCAGTCTATCGTCAATATTGTCGCTAGTAGCTTCCCCACTGCGGGTCCATTTTATGTCGGGTGGAGTGTGTGCTCTCTTGTGCTGCTTATGATGATGTGACTAATCCCGATATAGTGATCTTTACGACTGGCATACATTCTGCCTTGGAAGCTGCCCTCTGTGAGTCTCATCTCAATGCTTCACCTGCATCGTATTCACCGACCACTAGTTGGGCTTCCTCTCATCTCCTACTTATCCACGAGACAGGCGGTCGTTCCGCGACAGCGTGCGGTTGGCATTCGTCCCAGAACATTCAACTATTTCTGTGCGTTCTCTTGTCGCATTCATATCAATCAATTCTCAATTCCCTCATATGCATGTAGATTGGCTACCTAACCATCTACTTGTTTTTGAAGTCATCATTGTCTTCTCCATCCTCAACCCGCTTGTCGTGCCATTTGGTTGTGTTTACTTCGTCATTGACTCCAGTGCATTGACCACTCGTTCTTTCGCTCGTTCGGAGGAGCTGACGGTACATTCTTTACAGCGGTTATCAGGAATCAATTTGTTCACGTGTATGCCAAAGTCTATGAGGCGAACGGTAAAGTTATTCTCATCCGATTGGTGCGATACTCGCTTGATGGTAGGTGCTTGCAGCCTTCAACAGTATCGTAGTTGCTGAGTAGCGTCAATAGGTGTAATACTCCTTCAGGTCGTTTTTCTTGCTTACATGGCCGTCCTGAAAATCAAGGCCAACGTCGCAGTGACTGCTGTCCTCATCGCCTTTACAGCATTCATCAAGCTCGGCATGACTCGTATCATTCGCTACCGGTTCAAACGTGACGACCTTGTCGAGGCTGAAATTATCTGTGGGACAGGCAAGAGCGACGAGGAAGGTGAGCGTGCCGTAGACGTTGTTCTGGAGGAGTATGAGCGCATGCGGGCACTGCCGACTTCGTCACGATTGTGGCGCACCTGGAAGAACCTGAGCTTCGGCTATAGTACGCACCGGATCCACGCGCATCATGGAACCAGGAAACGGGTGAATCCATTCTCACGACCCCGCGCGACGTGCGTTCCCCAAGTGGACGACAAACTTCTCAACGCACGGCGGAGTTCCAGTCCTGCAGATATGACGATGGGGATGTCTCCTGTCAGCCCGCATGAGAAGATTTCAGAAGTGCCCACATCTCGACCACGGTCGCCCATGCCAACGGTGGGTGCATCCAGAGGCCTCGAGCAAAAGGGAGCCAGAGTCGAAGAGTGGAGGCAGTCTCAAGTTCCTGTGCGAGTACCTATGGAAAGGGGGCCCGTTCTTCTCCCTGCACCACGCGCTCTCGTCGTACCCCATCCACCAGTCCCTGCATGGGACGATGAACCAGACCCTGATACCCCGTACGACAACCCGTACTATTCAGCCCCCATCGGTAGTTCTCTCTGGCTCCCCAGAAATCCCTGTGGTATTCTCGACCTCGACGACACCGTTGACGTGCGCAGAGCCCTGACTACCGTTGAGGTCGCAGGAGAACTCGGCCAGTGGCAAGCAATGAACCAGCATCCCGGACCGAGCGAGTCACCTCCAACTCCATCTCCCCTTGTCACGTCGCCAGAGCACGAAGATCTGCCACACTCTCCCTCTCTTGCAACATCGTACTCGTCTGTACCACTGCCCCGGCCACTACTTTCGACCCGACGCACGCTCAGTGGGACAGAGACAATCTCGCTGCCTCCTCGGATCGAGTCGCGCGTGGATGATCCGGCAGAGTTCGACCGAGAGCTGGAAATCAGTCCACATCGTCCCCTGTCCTTCTTCGGAAGCCGATCGAGCACACAACGGAGCACCATCGGGGCGACGTCGTACTTCAATGTTCGCAGCGTAGGCCTCGGTGGCGACATCGAACGAGGACAGGGCTCATTGCCAATGGGTAGCCGCACGATGATGTCATCATTTTCGCTCGATCCGCGGTCAAGAAAGCGAGGGACGTCGATGGAAGAGGTCGTGGAGCCGGATATATCCTCCCAGGCGCACGGCATGCGACCGGAATCTGGCGCACCTCCCGCTCTCCTGCCATACCACGTTGAGCCATCGGCCGTGACGATGCAGGAGGCTGTGCAAGCGGAAGTCATTGCGGAAGAGCAGGAGGTTACAGATGCGAGACTACGTGAGGAGACGCATGATGCGGAATTGTCTATGCACAGACGACCGTGGTACGAGCGATGGGCGTTCGCGCAGCCGGCGGAGTGAAGACCAATATACCCGGCGCTGTATTGCGTGCCCCATCCGTTTATTGTACATACCCGCAACTGTAATGTCACGATTTTCAGGATTAGCCGACCGTCCGCCGTAGGCTGCCCGCACTACTACCTTGTGACCAGCCTCGACAAGGACCGGTGATTGAATATGCCTGGCGTGATTTATCGCCGATACACTGCTTCCGACGATTATCCTGTCCAAGCAGAAGCTCAGATATTTCATCCGCCGCTTGGTAGGTATATAGAACGACAAGAGGACATCGTGTCTCCAAGCCGAGCACTCTGCTAAGTTCGGACGCCATGTATCGCCTCGCGACGGTCGCCTCTCTTGCATCTAGTGCTCTCGCTGGAACGACGGTTTGGGATGGGTCTTTCACCAACTACGCGACTGTCGCTGCATTCGATCAGTGGAGCTGGGCTAACGAGGTGGGAAACTACCAGTGGGTAAGTAGCGCTCTCGATTTTCCCTCCTGTCTGTGCCTTTTGAACATACGCCGTTGCAGTACATCCACGGCAGTGGCCTAACGTCCGAGTACCTGGCGCTGGACCCTAGCTACAAAAATCCGGCCTCAAGCGAGACACACGGCCTGCGGGTAACAATCGACGGCACCTCCCACTGGAATGGCCAGACGATGGAGCGTACTGAGATTATTCCCCAGACGAAGCAGAATCTCGGTGAGTAGTTAGTTCAAACGGAGAAGGGTCCGCACTGATACGGATGAAGGTGTCGGGAACCTTTTCTACCATTTCTCCATATCCCGTGATAATACACTCCCTCCGGAGGTAAGGTTCTATCAAGGTCCCGCGCTGCGATACTGAAAGAGTCGACTCAGTCTACGTCGGAGCATCAGATGGTCTTCTTCGAGAGCCACTTTACAGAGGTGCGTAGTTGTTCCTAAGGATGCAGAAGCTGGTCCACGAGTGATTCGCTCGCAGATCAAATATGGTGTCTCGCCTAACGCCACGAACCTCGAATGGCACGTCAGTGGCGTACCACAGTGGGGAACGCCATGGCAAGCTGGGACCTGGTACAACTTTGCCTACGACATTGACGTCTGTACCATGACGTTTTTAAGACGGCATTGATCTTGAGATGTTACCTTTATCCCAGTTTTCTGCCGGTACCGTCGGCCTCTGGGCTTCCACAGGCTCCAACCCACTTGTCAAGGTCCACGCGAACATCGCTGCGTCCACGTCTACGAACTCCGAAGATTGGCACGTCGGAGTCCTCCGCATCGTCAGTGACAACACTGCGGAGAACTTCTACTTCTCTGGTGTAAGTGCACAGCCCCGAGCATGGGGATTGGACGAAGCTAACAGCGGAGCAGGTTTACATAGAGAACGGTCCCATTACGACGTCCATTGGTACTGGCAGCGGGAGCAGCCCGGGGAGCTCTAGCTCGGCGCCAACAACCGTTGGGCCTACCTCGACACCTGTCTCGACAGCTTCTTCGAGCTCGGGCGCCTCGTCTACGACATCTGCTGCAGGACCTGCGCAGACTAAGTATGGCCAATGCGGTGGTACGTCAGCTTTAGCTATCTAAATTCATGTGATTAATAAGCGCAATCTGTTCCTCAAGGAACTGGGTGGACTGGACCCACGGTATGCGCCTCGGGTTCAACGTGCAGTGCCGTCTCTCCGCCGTACTACTACCAGGTTAGGGTCCAGGCTACGCTCAGCAACCTCCTTAATTCTGATCGTGTTATAGTGTCTGTGAGCCTCCAGGCTGATGATGAACGCAAGCGAGCGGCCCGTACGAAAAGAGGGGTGGGCGAGAAGTTAGGAGTAGCAGCCTTGGAAAACCAAAATCCCTGCGCCGTATTCGTACACGCTGTTCTACCTTTACTGGTGGATAACAACACGTTACCAGCAACGGTTATACTCGCAACCTAGCGTACTAAGCGGCGATCCCTGAGTGCGAAGGAGTATAAGAATTGAAATACGGCCGGAGGTTATCAGCCCACCGATGACGCCACAGGCTGCACGACCACCAGCGTTCCCAGTCTTCAAGGATTCGTCATTACCGCCTCGTCCCAGATCATCGGTTCCCTGGAGATTGAAGCGTTCATGAACACTATCGACAGCGTCACCGATTAAAAAAAACACATACCGTGTGGACAACTACAGCGCGGCTAGGCTTGGATTAACACCGTTCCTGCGGAAAGGAAATACAACCAAGGCTCGAAAATTGACCACTCACCCAATTATGCTCTGTGCCCCGTTCAGGGAGAGCAACTTGTCCTCGGTGTTGATCTTGGCAACGCCATTGCTGTCGGTATCGATGTTGCCCAGATCACCAACGTGACGAGCATTGTCCGTTGGCGCACCATGGGTCTTGCTGTACGGATTGTAGTGCGATCCAGCCGACAGGCATCCTTTGCTTAAGTCGCCAAGAGCACTCGGGTGACAGTCTCAGCTGGTGTACACTACAGAACAGGCTCGAAATCCTGCGTAGGCGCACTTACTGGATGTGAAACCCGCGCTTGGCGCTCGGGTCAAGACCTTTCAGCTCGCCAATGACTTGCACAGCCGCGCTGGGTGAAGACTGAGTGAAGGTGATAATTCCCGATACGTCTCCAGAGAGAACAACGACGGCCTGGGTAGGGGCACAATTGCCTCAGTTGTATACGAGGATCGGAGCTGAGACTCACTCTAGTCGTTGACGGGCCGATGGAACCCGAAGGGCTAAAAAGCAAAGACCATAGCATGTAGACAACGCCAACAGTAGCAATAGCGATGAGCCACAGAGGCTGTCCAAACAGTCTCGAGGTCTGCCGGGTGTTATCCATGGCGTGGGCGGAGGAGGTAGAGATGAGCGATTGGTTTCGCAAATCAGTCGATTGTATAAGTTCCAGTGATTGCTCAGCAAATTCCAGGGTCACAGTGCCGTCCTAATATTGCACATGTACAGTAGCAGATGTCCACGCAAACGCCACCAGTCTGGGAGACTACGAATACAGCTATTCCACATAACGATATCGAAAGTATGAAGCACAGCACATGAAGCACAGTCCAACGCAAACATGCTAAATTGTCCTCTTTCCGTCCTACGACGAATCATCTTCCTCGCCGTCGAAACCCTTTATTGTTGTTTTTGGCTCCAAAGACACGACAGGGGGAGCATTTGCCTTCTTTGCGTTCGGTCGATGAGTTCCAAGGGCGCCGTCTTCCTCCTCGTCGGAGCCGGATGGGTGCGCTTTAGGCGCTGCGAACAGGACGCTCATTGCTCGACGCCGCCCGGTACTGGTGGGAACCTTGACGTGTCCCATGGCGAGGGTACGTGCGCATTCTGAGAGTTGCTGTACACTATCCTGATCGAGAGGGATGTCGAAGAGGTCGAAGATAAATCTTCGCACTGGAAGGCGATACCGGGAGGTGGAAACGATATGCAGCGCGCGATAGAACATCGGCACCGACTTGAAGACGTTTTGATACTCTGGTCTCGATTTCAACCTAATAACGCCGTCAGCTCGTGTGCGCGCGTTGACAACGGGAAAAAAGCCAACTTTGCTAGCGAGCGAGAGGCCGTATTGGCAATGACCGCGTTAGACAAGTTCGATATCGTCGTGAATACTTCGATCTCCTGCTGCGAGGCCGGCGGTGTAAGTCGGGTCTCCTTCCCTGAATCAGCGACTTCCCATTGTGGCACCTGTCGAGATGAGACTGTGTCACGGCGAAGAAGGACGGAGCTTACAGAGAGGAAAGAGTCTACATTCATTGGGACACAAAGACCCGTAGGGTAGCCGAGAGGCGATATCGTTGCTTCCCATTTGTAATCGTCAAGGGTCTCTGCGCCTTGCGGCGTGGAGGAAATGAGGCCAAGTACAAAGAAGCATGTTCTACCATATATGAGAGAATGAAGACAAAGATTTCAAACATTGACATACCCTCGTACAGAAAGCACCAGCGACTGCTCTGCAATTTCAAGAATCGCTGGGATGATCTCCTCTTCTTCTAGGAACGGTAATCCGCCTGGCGAAGATCCTACATTTCCCTAAGCACGTAGAGATTAGCGAATGTACCCGAAAAAGAGCACAGTCCGCGTACGACAGCCCACAGGATACTCTTCAGCTTGAGGATAATCTCAGGGTCCTCCTTCTCCAGTCCGTTCTGCTTAATGAAGAGCGCAAAGTCGGTGAAGTGGCCCTTGTCCTGTAGTACAGTACACCCTAGCTCTGTCTTTGCCATCTCTCCAAAGAAGTGTGGAGGAACAACGCCGTCAAAAGACCTGCACAGCCGGTCAACATTTCGATCTTACAGCATACTCCAACTTCTACGAACAAAACGTCGTCGTCGTCGTCGTCGACTGCCAGAGTCTCGAAAGCCTTCGCCAGGAAAATCTCGATCTGCACAACGTAGTGGATGTTGCGCTCCTAAACACTCCAAAATGAGTCCAGCACAGAGAAGCGAGGAAATCGGGCCAGCACATGGAGCCAGAGATCCATCTCCTTGTCGATATAACCCGCGTTATATAGGTACCGAAAACCCGTCGTCGTAGACATGAACCTGTGAGAAGGGTAAGATGCAGAGAGTGTAGCAGTTTAGCCGTATCGTACCGTAGAAGTAGACTATGCCCGATCTCGCCTAAATGATCAAGGGTAGGCTGCATGGCCACAACCAAGCGGAGGACATCCATCGATTCGCATGCTTCCTCGAGGAAATGTGTAGCCATCTCGCAAACATCCATGGCAGGATCGTAGAGTTGCGTCAATAGCAGACGCAAGGTCCACGCATTGGCCTGCGAGCTGTTCAAAATCATGTGCCCGAGGTGATTCGTCGCATACAGACGGATGTGCTTGAGCCTGGGGTGAGCTTAGTTGCCATAGAGCCTCGCCTGATACCTACCTTATAACTTGACGTTAGGGCTTTAGACAGCACAATACGGGGGTGACCGTCGCTGTGTATCGTCAGTGGCGGGCAGGCAAAAAGATCGACAACATACATGCTATAATCCATGTTCTCGATGATACCCTTGATGAGATCTTCTCGACTGCGGAGTTCGCTCAAATGATAGAATGCCGTGAAAATCTTTGCCTTCTCCATGAGCCTGCAGACGCTCATTATCACACCTGTCAGGGCCGAGGGATGAATGCACGCACTCGATCCCGTCCTTGTGCTTACTCAGAGTCCCGAGCATCTCGAGGTATCCGTACGTTAGCGTTTCGGCGACTCGTTTAGTGGAAAATATTGAGTCCTGTCCCTGCGCACCGTAAAACGGGTCAAGTTGAGCGAAGCTCCGAGTGATTTGCCGTAGTAGGTCGTCTTCCGTGGAGAGGTACCGTATGCCGTCCGGGCTCGCGAGGAGAGTGATCAAGAGAGAGCAACCGAGTCTGACCCAGCGAACGTTCTCCTGCGCCATATCGGTGCTGATTTCGGCCAATAGCAGGAGCACACACCTTCGTCCTCCGGATATCAGAGAAGCGATGGCTGAACGGGTGGAAGAACGACATGAGCTTGCGAATGAATCGTGAGACCTTGATAGCCTCCTCCATACGTCGGGGATTCAATAATGGTCCCTCAATAAGCTCCTGCAATGTCTCGAAATTCCATTTTGTGTGATCTTTTGTCAATGTAACCTACACGTTATGAGCGAAGGTTTGTTTCGTCAAAGCCACCGCACACATACCTGAGATTCGAGCAACGCGGCTTGGAACTGTTTGTCTTCCATTTGCAGTCCTATCTTGATCTTTACTTGCTCCAGGCGCTGACCGCGACGGATGCTATCCTCCGCAGAATTGGCTCTACTCGCTTAGTCGTTGTGTTTGTTCATGGGATGGAAAACGAACCTGGGACGATTCCGAGTTCCATCGGCTGGTTGGAGCCGCGCGCGATTGCGGTTGAAGCTGTCAATAGAAGACAGAGTAGTGGTGCCGACAATCCGGTGCTCGCCATCACTGTAGTCTGAAGCGAGGTTGAACACACGAGGGATGAGCTAAACTTTGTAATCACCTCAGGCCCCCAAAAAGATAGCTGGAACCGTACACACCTGTACCTTAGCCGCCATGGTTAAAGGCAGGACTTTGTTAGCTAGTTGAAGGATTTCGGCCATTAACAATGTCCCTTTCCTAGAGAGGCTAGAGCCTTGCGTGCTCTCTTCGAACATTGAGGTGAGTGCCTATCGAAGTTCAACCACGCCGCCATTATCTGAAGAGGATACCACACACATCAAGGAGACCGGCTTTGGTGAAGACCATGATGAGTAGAGCGATGTACTGATCGGTTAACCTGAAAGACTCTGAGGGCCGTGGTGTTGCGCCGTTGTCTTCTTTGGACTCAACAGGCGCGCGGGATTTGCGATACACTGAAGCAAGCCAGGCTTCAGGACAGTATTCCCCGTCACGGGGAGACTTACTCGTTAATCGACGCCCGCTGATGAAGCTTTGATACCACTCGGGTGTCTTGATCTTGAGAAGATTGAAGAACATGTCAAGAACAATTTCCTACCGTAGCAGTCTCAGCCCGCATAAGCAATGTAGCGCACACGGAACGCACACGTGTTTCCAGAGAAGGTATCTTGAGAGTATCAATAAGAGCCCGGATGGCCCGTAGATCATCGATGCAGAAGTACATCAATCCTGCAAAGCTCTCAGCGATCAGAAAGATCACACAGCTTTAGCGCGAACCGCTCCATGTTCTCAGCATCGTTGCGATGGTCTTACAAACCTCTTTCGTCCTCTGGATGGCTTCGCTATCGGATCTCCCGTACGCGTCTAGTATGCCCGATAATACGATCTGAGCAAGTCAGTCGACTGGGTCAAGTCGAAACAGGAAGGGTGCGGACCTCCATCTCCGATCCGGGCATGAGGTAGCTTCTTGTCTTGGGAGAATCCATGACGTAGAGAAAAATAGGCGTCAGTAGGTTGGTCATCTCTACGGGCCCTTCTGCAAGCGTCTGTAAGAGTACGCGGACACCGCCGGCTTTTACGACCAGCTCCATATCAATCAAGACTGTAGCACTTGTGAGCCACTGGAATCCTTGTACGGAAGGAAGGCTAACGGATTTCTGCCAGGGTCTCCACACATATGTTCTTAAACGGATCGTCTGCTTGTTCAGCCACTGCCACGAAGGCTCGCATGACTGCTTCTGAGAGCGGTACCTTTGCGGCGCCTTGGACGATCTCTGTGTCGTGCCTCTGAGCTCCAATCTCAATGATGGCACGTATAAGCTTGATGGCCTGTTCTTTCTCAACGGTGTGCTGCTTATCCTGTGTAAGGGACCTGTTCAACATTAGTACTTAAGTAGACGGAAACCACACGACCACACACTTGACGATGTACCAGTCAATAGGTTGCTCTCGTAACCGCTTCACAGATTCGGCATCCACGAGTAAGTGTCGGAGTAAACGATAGGCGGTAGCCCTACAGAATTGTGTAGACCCATCGGAAAGACATGGCAGGACGCTGTGACTGCAATTTAGCACGGAAGAACCGAGCGGAAGGAACAAGTGTACGCTTTGACAACCTGGGCGACATCTAGTTCATATCGTACACGCAAATTCTTTTGGAGGATGGTGATGAGCTTTCCCATGGAATCAGCTCTGGAGCGATTTGCCTCCGCGTCGGAGGTTGCATCAGCCAGCGGGGACGAAGAGGTGCCAGGTGATGTCGATGGGGAGGCGGAGGGGTTTCCTGCCGCGGCCAGTGTCATAATCAGAGACGAAGCTTGCTTAAGGATGGTGCGGAAGTCATCTAAAAAGCCTTGAATACACAAGGACGTTAAGATGCGCAGAGAGCACACCATGATCGTTACGCTGTCCTGCTTGGGAATCAGGAGCACTGGCGCCAAGGCAGCGCAGGACACGTACTCTCTTCGATCCTCCACGAAATCTCCTCAATCCGCGACTTGGCTGTTCGTAGTTCTGATTCAACAAGGTTGCGAAACGCGGTCTAGATACGATGTTTGCTACTGTGGGGTGTATACATGCATGTCACGCACCGACATTGGGGCATCATCGTTCAAGGTGGCTTCAGCACCCTCCTTTGTTCGCACCGCAACGGACATCATGTTATCGAGTACTTCGAGCTACCCCTCACGTTGTCAAATATGGTTCTTCTTTCCACAAGCTGCTGGCACACCTGCTGCTTAATGGTCTTTCCATGCAGCCGCATGAAGTCGAACACATCGCTCGACTCAGACAACAGATTGCCGTTGAGCGGTGCACTCGTAGAAGGGCGCAGCTCTTGCACGTTCTTGACGTCGCGAGGTGTATCCAAGGAAGGTCGCGACATGAGAGGATTTCGGACTTGGTGAACGGCGAGCGATAAAAGGTGCTAGCGACTACAGGATGCTACGGCCAGTGCATTCGGATACTGGCAGGTAAGAAATTTATATACAGAGCGCGTACAGTGCTGTGCGACTGTCTTTCAGAGAGTGCCAGAGTCGATGGCCAGAAGACAACGATGAGTGGAAGCGCTGATCAGGGTTACCGTGGACCACTAACTTTGCCAAGTCATTCTCTCGGCGACCTCGGTCACGCGCCTCCTTTTAAATCGCTAGACTGCATATATTTCGGGCATTAGGCCTTTCGATCCGGTATTAGTTGTAAGCCGTTTATTTCTGGCTCCTAGCATAGCCGCTCAGGGATTGTATTTCAATGAGAGGTCAATCTCTTGAGAGGTTCAAACCCCTGTTCTACCTGCTCACTAGCGTGATGACATGATGTTTGCTAACTGTGGCACGAATGGAATACTGGTTGCCAGTGCTCACTGGCAGGTCTCCAACGTATTCACTACAAATGAGTAACAAACTATGTGCATTCTCTAGGCAAGCGAGTTGCGCTCCCCCGCATCCTTATACCCTCGATGATTGCACAAACAAACTATCAATCGGTGGCCGCGTGTGAAGAGCAAAGGCCAAGAGTAGTACCGGGCTTCATGAAACGTATAAGCACAAAGCAAAGATAAGCGACTGGGTAATTGTTATCGACACGTTTTCTTTAGGCGTATGCCGCGACGTCCTCTGCAGAAGGACCGATAGGCTCGTCCGAGGCAGCGAGGTTGCATTGGTGGAACATGCGTAATTGATCGGGCGCAAACTGTCCGACAACAGAGTGCAAGATGCCGCGGTTATGGAAGAGCATGAGGTCCTTCTCTCTCCAATCATGCGGATATACAAGCTATTCGGGCGCTATGAGCAGAGCAGCCCGTTCACTAAAATATACAGACAGCAAGCTTACGCTCGGAGCGATGGCCGGACGCTGCATCTTGTAGAGCAGATCGCGAACTTCCTTGAGGTCCTTGAGGCTCGCGCCATCCGGATAGAGTGCCCCGTTGCGCGATGCTCCCTCCGGGAGTGGATCGATGAGGAGCTCCTGCACACCGCACGGGTGGACTTGGAAGTGTAGATTGCCCGTTACGGGGTTTTTCCATGTCTACAAGGTCAGCCAAGAACATCAGAGCAGATGTGTCTCTGGAGAATACTTACGACAGGATAGATCTTTACTCCTTCCTCGTTCCACTCGGGTAGCTTCTCAAGCGGCAGTTCCAGGCCTTCTGTTTCGAGACCAAGCCCAGTGCTCATCGCGTGCGCGGTCGCCATCCATACGTAAGGGTGGGGCGCATACCTTGCCTTCGCGCGCACAGCAACGCTCTTCAGTTCCGGCGGCAGTATATCGAACATCGTCTTCCCAGACACGAATGCCGTTGTCCCGAGCGGCACGTCTAACTCATCTCCCGTTCCGTCGTCATACAAGCACCTCTGATGTGGACCTTGGGGGACCCGAATGCTGTACAGAGTCGTCACTCTCGGCGGCTCCAACTCGTAGAGCGCTGCGTCCATGTGCCACCGATAAAAGCGCGTTGTGCCAGGATCTATTGTGTGCGGCGTTTTGTGGAATGTAGTGTGTGAAGGATGTTTCAGCTCCACGGGTGGAAGGCCTTCGTGAGCGGGTGCAAGTCCGTTGCCAATAAGTTGCACTTGCGGCACGCGGGGGATTGTTTTGAGATGAGGATGGAGGATAGATTTAGCCTCCTTACTGATCTTGTTGTTGCCATGGCCGTAGCTTTCGGAAGCGAGGTCGAACGCCTAGACGCAGATTAGCAGCTGGTGGATGCGGTACGGGTGTAATGGTGGGCGCAAGGATCGTCCAAAGTACCGTCTACAAAGGTTGGCTCGAGAAGAGACACGCACCTTGGTCAGCGCATACTGCTGCTCGGGCGACAAATCGACGTTGCGAAACAGAAGAGCGTCATGCTGTAACGAGAATTAGCAGCCCTTCCGGATAATTGACAGCACTCGGACCTTATACAAGAGCATTTGAACCTGCTCAAGCTGCTCAGGAGAAAGCTCTCCAGGGTTCACGCCTTTAACCTCCCTGCCGAATTCCGTGAATTTGGAAGCATCAGCGGTCGACGGAAGTGGTAGAGGAGCGAGTTCAATGGCCATTCTTGGGAACGAAAGGGGTGCTTTAAAAATGGTGCAGGGATGAGAGACGGCTCGAGGCTGGGGGCGATGTGGGTGTATCACTCTAAGTAGGACGGCATGACCTAGTAGTGCGTTCGACTATGTGTCTCGTGAGCTCGCTTAGTGAATAGCGGAAACCTCTTATCACTGGCACGCCCACGCAGTAGACATCATGATCGGCACGTGGAAGGAGAGCGCGCGCCCAATTGAATTACTCGTGGCTTACTGGGCGTCCCCATGTATTTGTACGTTGACGATTACGGGTGGCTTGGGTCCTTCAAGAGGCACGATATTCGGGTATAACGTCCCGGATCAGACTTAGGCAGGGGAGAGTGAAATGTTTGACGCCTGATATTGAAGCCTGGGATGGATCGTAGATAACGACCGCTCTGCCTGAAAAGTGCGAGTGCACGCTACACCCGGAGTGGGCAGGACGCAGGCGACGGCTTATATGCGGCACCATGAACGCTGACTATGAGCCAGTAGAAGGCAGAATATGACACCTGAAAAGATATGATGAGAAGCCGATGGCACCCCGGGAAACGCTGCACACCCAAGCATTCCCCTTCCACCCCAACCCTGCCGAGGCGTGAGCTTCAGCGCGATCGTAGCTTGCGCTCGCCTGACGAGCACCGAGATCGATTTCTGTGATACGCTTAGTATCTGCGACTGATCTGGAGCAACCTACAGCACGCACATTCTCGTTAGCGGCGACTAGCTCTGCGAGGGGTTGAAGTGATGACTGTGTAAAAGCATCGCTCGTCAGGTGTCCGAACTTTAATACTAAATCTTCTCGTTGCATTCCCTAATGTTAAGAGCAAACTCAACTGGCTAGAGAATAATGCCGCAGGACGACGCACTGCTTCCGCCGCCGGACTTCCCGGAGCAACCGAATTCACCTTCGCAAAGGCCCTCAGTTTTTGCTCTTTTGCCTCTTCCTCCTTTGCCTCCTCCGTCCCCTTCCCCCTCTCATAGACCCCTTCCAAGGCTTTCCCGAGCCTCTCCCTGACCTCTTTCAAATCGTTCCTCAACTCAATTACGCGCACGCGCGCTGTACGCACCGCCCAGACATCGATGTCTGCGCGCGGGAATCCCTCGCGGTCGACGAGCGGCGTGTGCATGTCCGCGTTATTCGTGCGCAAGATCTCGCCCTGCTCGCCGATTGCAGCCTCAATCTCATCTTTCGAGGCCATTAATGCGCGTGCCTGCTCTGCGGGAGAGGACTTGGACGGTAAAGTGTAGCCCATAGTGATTCAGGCCGATAGTGTAAGCGGTGGGGAGAAGGAAAGGTGCGGATGACGCGTCGCGCCAGCGCCGCGCTATTTGGTCCCATTTTGGTGCGTGAGCCAGTCGGTCGGGCTCATATAGGGGCTTCGGCACCCTCAACACCTTCACTCTCGAAGTACCAGTGTTCCATGCATGACTGCATGGTATCAATAAAAAAACCGCACTTTGTCCTGTCGTATATACATTTGATTATACTGCCTCTTCGCAGTTTTCAGGGAAAACATCGTTGAATTACGGCCAAGCGCCTTCATGCGACGACACGTCCTTCAACGATCTTATGTTGGTCGAAGATGCGAATTGCTTCCTTGGCGGCCTTTATACCGCTCGCCATCATTGCGCCGAACGTCGGGCCCATGCGGTTTGCGCCGTCGTGCTCCGAGAGCTCCATCCCTGCGATCCATCCCGTAAGCATCCGCTATCCCCGGGGACCTACGAGATGGAGATGAAGATTCACCCGCCATGACGAGCCCCGGAACAACCTCCCTCGTCCCATTGACGATTGCAGGCTCTGCGCGCTGCATGTCGAGTCCCCTCATGTTGCCCAGTTCGCCCAGCAAACCGGCGCTAACGAGCCGCTTGGCAGAGAAGGCGCCCATCGGGCCGTCATGGCCCGTCGCGCTCACGATGACGGGTGCGGTAATCGTGTTGGGGTCCATGCAGCTCTGCGTGTCGTGGTTGAGCGCAACGAGCGTCCAGTTCGTCACAACGCCGCCGATGCGCTGGCCGGATGAGGACGAGACGGGGTCGGGCCGGATGATAAGGTCCTCGACGGCCGTCGCGTTGAAGAGGACGACGTTCGGCTGCGCAAGGACGCGCGAGAGGAGTGTGGACGTGAAGAGTGCGGCGTGCTTGACGACGACGAACGTGCCCTCGTCTTCGAATGGCACGCCGATCTCCGACAAGAAGCGGTCCGCGGGTTTGCGCACGACCTATATAGAAGTAGCCGTGAACGGGGATCATCGATGGTAATCAGTGAAGCAGATTGGAGACATACCATAGGCGTCATGAGCTGCCCACCGAGCCACGCGCCGCCGCCCGGCGCGACGTTAGCCTCTAGGATCGTCACCTTAAGGTCTGGCCGCGTTGTCGCGAGGTGGTAAGCGCACGTAAGGCCCGCGCTGCCCGCACCGACGACTACAACGTCCGAGACGGCGCGGTCGTACATCATGTCGAAGTACCTGCAAGTCAAGCCACCATGAAGCAAGGCCGCCCGTCGCTCGAGCAGGAAGGGGATGCTTAGAGAAGACCGACGCACCGCTTGATCATCGCGCGCGACACCTGTGCTTCTTCGATCGGTGCGAACTGATAGTTTCCCTCATAGTCTTCTGCAACTTTTCTGTCCGGATCCACGGCCGCGGCTTGGTGCTCATTACCATTCAGACCTTTCTTAAGGTCGATTCCGGCGGAGGGTGCAGGAACATCAAAGGCGGAGGGTCCGGTAGCGACGGGTGGAGCCATGCTTAGTTACTTAGAAGAAAGACTGCAAGTGATCTGGAGACGATGGTTGCGCTATCTGTGTGACAGGAATGCAAAGTCTTTATATTATTCCAGGAAAGGCTGCGTCATCTGCTGTCGCTATCGTAGGCGCTGGAGGAGGAAAGAAGTACGACGGAGGCTCAGCCGCGTCTAGACCGCCTGCGTCTATCCATAGGGCCCAAACGCGGGGGACCTAAAATATCCAGCCAATCCGGTCATGCATGCCATCGTCAGAGGTGATTCGATTGGGGACATTTCTCCGAGGCAAGCCATCAAACGAATATCAGGTCCCACAGACAGCATTCAAAGAGGGTCGCAAGTGGGGAGTTTAGAAGGAATATGACATTAGTCGAGCGCTGAGGAAGGGCGACGGCAAGCCGGCTTCTCATGACGAGCTTTTTGGCATCCTGAAAAGGGATCCACATCTTCGCTACGCATGGCGCAACGATCGGACAAGGGAGGTGGCACCCTCTCGGGTTCGTCACATTCCCACCTACTCGGCTGAACTAATTATTAACATCGCTTCTGTCCACTGTCCTGGTGATGGAGATGACGAAATAGACTGCGACATTTGGATCGTCAGTGAGTTGTGCAAGAACGTTGGCGAGGCGGATCGAAGGAAAAAATCAGAGGAAGAGCCACACTTGCGTGGCGAGTGTAAAGCCGGACAGATATCACCCCTTCGCGAGTCCAGCGCCGCCCTGAGGGACACGGTCTCCAAAGGATCATCTGGCCCCGGCAGCTGTCATCGTGTATACTACGCCACCACGTCGAGAAGCAAGAGGTGGACGACTCACATATCCCACGAAGAAGCAGGCACATCCGCAGGCGAGACTCAGGAGAAGGCCTAATCTTCCTCGTCAGTGAGCTCCTCCTCCGCACGAATGCCTGAGTGTCGGTCGAGGCCCGGTCTGCGAGCCCATGAACTACCGTCTGTGTACGGCGGTACGCGAAGCGGGACAACGAGTGTGTACCACGGGCTAATCATACGCGCATGAAGTATCACTCGGAGTATGGATAATGAGACGTACTATCTACCCATGCCGACGTTGAAGAACAGCTGTAAATTCTTGACGTTCCTGGTCACGACCTTCAACACCCCTCCCTAAGCGGTCATCCATAGAAAAGGTGACGCACCCGAGGTCATAAGAATTTACGAATTGCCCACCCCTCTCCTTCGCAATGCGCCTATACGTGTCATGATCATGCGCCTCGACGGCTGTCTCGCCCACTGACACGGAGAAGAGGTGCCAGCCGAGCATAACGGCGACGGCGAAGCTCATGACAAGGCAGAGGATGTATGTAATAGCGAAGTAGATGGCGGGAATGTAATAGTTCCAATGCATCTGTCGAGATGACGTGTAATCAATAGCAGCGGCATGCGGGTAAGGGAGGATGTACCTCGTAGCTGTTGAGCCCAAAGGCATCGGCGACATGAGGAAAGCCGAGTAGGGCAAAGAAGAACGTCGCGATGACGAGGTATGCCCTAAGGCATGTGTAAGACACACCAGATGATGAAGATCGGCGGGGGACACACATGAAGAGGACAAAATGCCGCTCGTTATTAATGCCCACGCATTGGTTTATCCCTGCTCGAGGTCAGCCAGTGTGAAGGATGGTGGCAATGACAAGCACACACTGCCAAAACATTCAATATGCGATAGGGTATAAGGCAGAGGATATACTCACTGGGCAGTGGTGATCGTATTTGAGCACACAGCGGTTACATACCCGACAGTGGTGTGCTCTCTCCGCAAAGGCAGCAGATGAGGGCGCGTATGGCTGGTGTCCGAAAACGGCTCACCTCAGGACGTGTCACCTTGCACTTGCTGCACATGCTCAGGCGCGCAGGCGTAATGTTGAGCTCTTCAGACCATGAAACACCGCGCTTGTGTTTATCTTTCCGTGCGCTTGCCCACCTCCATCCTAAGCCCTGCGTGGTTGGTGCATTACCAACAAACCCAGGCGGCACGGTGCAAGCATAATAGTAATGGGAGAAGAGATTGAGGAGGATGAGGAAGCACGGAGGTGCAGTGAAGAAGGGATAGGGGAGGGAGGGGAGAACGATCTCAAGGAAGCAAAGGGTGCCAAGGGTGAAGAGGATGGTGGCGAGACCGACGAAGTAGGGACCGGCGAAGCCGGTGAGTCTGTCTGCCCAGCGCTCGATAGACCTGAAGCAAGTAAAGACACAACGCGGGAGAGCCGAGGGCATGGATCGTGGACGATGAAGGAAAGGTAGGTGGACACTGCCTTCAAGTTGTCAGCGGCGGGCGTCGACCTCGAACGCGTGGCACGGCAAGATGCGACACTTAGTCGAGCAGGGATCAGCAGTGACGACCGGCACCGCAGCAGGCGTCACGGTCCTGTTGACGAAAAAGAGCGCAGGATGTCTGTCCAGACAGACGCCCAGACATCTCAGACCCGAACTCGGCTGGCTCGAAGGGGGAGGGACAGCGATGCCTCGCTGGTCTTCCGCCGATCTTGCTCCTTACCACGCTGCACTCTATTGGTCCATCCCAAATGTCAGTTTCCAGCTTGATTTCCAGTGTCAATCTGAATTGCCAATCGCTCGAGTTCCGTCTACTTACGATCCCCTCGGCCGATCCTCTTCCTCCGAAGCTAACTCTTACACTCACACTCCCAGCGTCTCGTTCGTCTCTTCCTCTCTCCACCACTCACGACCGTACCCATGCAGTCCAATTACTTCCGAAACAAGAATCCTCTCGACCTGGATCACATTCGCTCCGTCCTTACCCGCCTCGAGGATACCATTATCTTCGGCCTCATCGAGCGTGCCCAGTTCGCTCACAACCACCGTATCTACCTCCGTGGCGGCTTTCCCGAGCTTGTCAACCTCGGTTTCACTGGGTCTTGGCTCGAGTGGTTCCTGAAAGAGACAGAGTCCTTCCATGGTACGTCGCGTCGCGCCACGGCATAATATGACTCACTCTAACGTCCCAACGTCCCGCCAGCGAAGGCGAGGCGATACACCAGGTGTGTGCTGCCCGCGCTGCGCGCCCACCTACACCGATCCATACGTGTTCTCTAGCCCGGATGAGTACCCCTTCACGCCGCCCGCTGAGCTGCCCACGCCCGTCCTTCCGTCGTTGGCCTTCCCGCGCCTCCTCCACCCGAACACCGTCAACGCGAACCCGTCCATCCTCGCCTTCTACACCCGCTCCATCGTTCCGCGCATCACCCATGACACTACGCTCGCCCTCGCCGCATCCCGCCGTGCGACCGGCGTCACCGGCGACGCTGAGGCCGAAGACGACGGTAACTACGGCAGCGCTGCGACAATCGACGTCGAGGTCCTCCAGGCCATCTCCAAACGTGTCCACTACGGTGCGTGTCTCTGGTCCCTGCGCATCCCGTTCGCTCCGGTCATTGTCTGCCTGCACTCATTTGTGCACGCGACCAGGTAAATTCGTGTCCGAGAGCAAGTTCGCCGACGACCCCGCCGCATTCATCCCCCACATCCGCGCGCGCAACACCGATGCCCTCGCTGCGCTCATCACCAAGCCCGAAGTCGAGAAGCGCCTACTGCAGCGTCTGCGCAAGAAGGTGCGTTCGCTTCTCCGCTCCCCATGCGCCGTTATTCTGATCCTCGTCTACTCGGACTTTCCACTCGATCCGCATCCGGCCTTTTCGTTCCCCGCCCATCCGTTTCCCACTCGTCGTACACGCAGGCGGCCCTCTACGCACAGGACTTCGCGTCAGACGGCGAACCGCTGCCCGAGGGCAAAGGCAAGATCGACGTCAGCAGCGTAGTCGACCTCTACGAATCGTACATCATCCCGCTCACCAAGGAGGTCGAGGTCGACTACCTCCTTCAGCGTCTTGATGGGCTCTCGGAAGAGGATATTGAGCGGTTGATGGAACCGAAAGGGCTCTTGCTCTCTGTCGAAGATAAACGTTCCTAACATTGTTCCTAACGTCTGACACGACACATATACCTTCCCCCTTGGGCATGAGAAGGCAGAAAGCGCAAAGCGGAGGGAAGACGGGGAGAGTCATCGGGGACCGTTAGGGTCAGTAACGCGAAAGCGTGCAGAGCCGTCAGGGAAATCCCGGCTGTTGGCTTTGCCTCAGGTTCGTCAAGGTCTATGGAGGTCCTGCACGTCAGCGCATTTTACCCGGAGAACCGTTGGTTTCGTTAGATCCGCGTTGAGTCTCATGCAGTCTTGATGTGGCATGTCTTGCTTCCGCGTCTGACGTACGACCCTCTATCGCCCGGCGTATAGCGAGCTGGGTATACAGCACTGCTGTCCTTATGGGTTCCATTCTTCACTTTGTATCCATATGACGATGGTTTGTAGGCGGCATTGCGTCCTCGCTGCCGCCTCAATCCTTGTCCAGCCATGGATCGAATGCTCGCTAATAAATTTAACTTCAGAATCAGACGGATTCCATCCACGTGGCAAGGGGTAGAAGACACAACTTGTCCGGGGGTTGGGCCAGAGACGTAGAGTACGGCGCACATGTCAAGCAAACTGACTTCTGTCAGCGTGCTCCAAGTTGCCTGCAATCCTCTATACGGCCGTGGTCCCAATATACCTAGCAGTGGCCTTGTCGCGATCTATTCAAGGCACTAAGGGCGGGATACAGACTTTGCAGAGGTGCAGCTTGTGGTTGTTTCATTGGAATCGACCTACACCGTACCAGTCCGTCTGGCTTCTCGTGAGCTCAGGCCGGCAGTCCTCAGACTTGCGAGTTGTTGAACGAGGTGATACATCACGCTACGCTCTCAAGTTCGGTGCTCTGCGCCCACCGGTTTAATATTCATACGTTCTAAGTGCTTGGGCGTGAAGATCATAGTGGCGAAAGCCCTCACCGGTCCGGGGTGTCGAGAAAGCCTTCAAGTTTCGCGAAGTGGCAGCAAGGATCAATCGCCGTGCATACGACTCTAATCGCCAAGCGGTGGTACAGTTACTCGCACGGAATATCCTGCGCAGGAAGGATGATACCATGAAAAGGTGGAACACCAGGCCGCGGTATGCGCAATAATATAAAGCATCACTATAGCTTGTGGGATCGAATGAGAGATAGGAGCTAAGGAAAGTTGGGTCGACCGCGGTAGAATGGATGTAGGGGGTTGCGCGCGGAAACAGTGTAGGAAATGGAGTAACGAACAGTTGAGGAAGGGAGTGGGCACGAGCAAGGCCATAGGGCCTCTACAGTAAGCAAACAGGACGAAACAGGACGCGTATCATACATGAGAGCGAGTCAAGGGTATGCAATGCGCAACAGCGCAATGTCGCTTTTCAGAACAATCACGAACATCAAAACCTTAACCTTTAGCAAGCAAGCGAGGGAGCACGGGGCCCGCCTTACGCAATCGCCTCTGACGCCAGCAAATCTGCGGTGGCACGTCGGATGAATTAGGGGGAGCGTCAAACGGGCTGTGCGGGCAGACGCACTTTCGACCAGCTGCTGGGCCTCCTTCTCGCCGAACTTCCGCGTCGCGCGGCGCACAAGCAGCTTCTCCGTCCTAAAGCGCTCATACAGCACCTCGCGCGTATGCGTCTTGAGCACCTGCCGCGCGCATCAGCGCCGAATGCATGACGTCGTCGCTCGCTCGCTCGGGACGAGACGCACCTTCATATGCGTCGACAGGATCGCCGTCCTGAGCGCCGCGAAGTCGCAGTGCTGCGGCTCGAGCACGTCGATCATTCCCCACCGGTACGCCCGCGTAAACAAGCCCCGCAGATCCTCCGGCCGCGCGTACATCTGTCCATACGACGCCGTGCGCTCGCGCGCGCCAGGAGAAACCGGGCTGAGCGTCTCGCTGTGGTCCGCGCTCACGCTCTCCTCGTCCCTATCCCACGGCGCCGGCCGCGCGCGCCGATGGCGCCGCGTATGCTCGGGCGCGACGAGCGCGAACGGGAGGAGCGCAGACAGGTCCGCCTGCGCGAGCATCGCGGCGCCGAACCGCACGTTCGCGACCGCCTCCATGTCCGTCGGGTCCGGCAGCGTCGGCTCATGGTCGTCCCGCGCCTCCGACGCGAGGCCCACGCGCGAGCGCGAGCGTGTCGCGCTGGACTGTCGCCGGCCCGTGCGCAGCTTGATGACTGGGCGCGCGCGCCGCTCCGTCGCGTCGTCGTCGTCGTCGGCGTCGTCGAGCGCGCTCTCGTCTGCAGCGTGGCCGTTGCCGTTGCCGTTGGTGTGTCCGTCCGTGGATACGTCGGCATCAGAGCGCATGGACACGTCGGCGCTCGTATCGGCGTCGCTGTCGGCCTCAGGCTGCGACGCGGTAGAGCTCTTGGGCGTGCGCGACGCGGTAGGACCAAACACGCCGAGGTCGAGCCGCGCCGCGAGCAGCTCGCGCCTGACAGCATCCTTGACCGCGCGCAGACGCGTATCAGTAAGCGAGTCGGCGCGCCCGATGACAGGCAGAACGTTCGCGCGCTCCGCGAGGCGGCGCAAGACGCGCAGCTCCGCGGGCGCGAGCGTCAGACGCTCGTCCTCGTCTTCCGAGTCCGTGTCGGTGTCGGTGTCGTCCGTCAACGACGGCGTGTCGTTCTCGCGGCCGTCCGTCACGTCCGCGCGCTTCGCGGCGGACACGGTCGTGTCGGAGCGCGTCTTGGTCGGCAGGGCCGCGGCTTCGCGGCGCGCGGCGGCCGTCATGAGCGACGCGGGGTCGAGGACGTAAATTACGCTGTCGGACAGGAACGTACGTCAGACGGTGTCTGAACTGAATGGAAGGAACGCCGGCGAGGGGAAGGGGGAGGGATAGGGGCAAAGGAAAGAAGTCGAAGACGCACAGATGGATGTGGCGGTCGCCCTTGCTCTGTCGCACCACCTTCGATTCCTAAACGCGCGCTCGTCATTACACCTCCATTCCCATCACCCACCCCCACCCAAAACCGCACGCACCTCGCTCATCGTATCCGCAAACGCGTCGTCCAGCCTCCGCACGAGACCCGACACCTGCCGCTCGAGCGTCAGCTCGCGCCCAAGCCGCAAGTCGAGGCCGGGCGTGTCGGTGACGGACAGGAGCACGCGCTCAAAGCGCGACTCGGCGATCTCGACGGTGACGGAGTGGATCTCCTGCGTGCGCCGCGGCGCACCGCGCAAGAAGCGCTCGAGCGCGCTGCGCTGGTCCGCGCTCGCGCCGGGCGAGATGTCGGCCGTGTCGAGCAGGAGCCGCAGGAGCGACGTCTTGCCTGTGCCCTGGCCGCCTGCGACCTGCGGCGCGCGCGTCAGTACTCGGGATAAAACGCGGACGACGGACGACGGACCATGATGTTGAACTGGGGCGGGGCGGCGCGCGGGCGCCGGTGGATGCTGGGGCGCGCCGTCGGCGCAGGCGAATCGGTCGCCCTGCGCGCGCGGCCCTCGAAGTGCGCGGGCTGCGCAGACATGTAGAGCGCGGAGATGGTCGTCATCCCGTTCGCGGCGGAGGCTGGGAGGGAGGAGTCGGGCTTGTCAGACGTCGTTGAGAGCGTGCGGAAGGGCTTGTGCCACGGGATGGGCTCGGGAGAGTTTAGCGACGTTTTGGCCGCACCTTGCTGGGTCGCCGGAGGGGGCGGCGGTGTCGCGCGGATGGCGGCGATGTCCACCAGGTCCTCCGGCCATGGGATGCCCTGCGACGACAGCTCTGGGAGCGACGGCGACGTGCGCAGAGGCGGCGGCGCTTCTTCCTTTGGCACCTTCTTGCTGCGCCGGAAGAACGACATGGTTCGCTGCGGCGGCGCTGGACGGGTGTGCAGAGGTCGGGAGAGGGTCGGTCGAACGGTGGCAGAGAAAGAACCCGCGTCCGTCTGGCGAGAGCCGCGCGCTCGGCGTACCTTTTTACGTAAAGTCCGTCCTTGCGCGCAGAGCATATTTGCTTCCGCGAGCTCTACAAACAGACAGGTCTCAGTAAACTACACTACTTTGTGCTACAACGTTCTAGTCCCACCAGAAACCCAGGCAGAAGAACGGCGGGCAAACAGACAGGATAGACAAAAGAGACGGACCCCTCCCGCGCGCGCATCTCTACGGCGCGCCAAACCCCGCAGTCGGCGTCGGCGTCGGCGTGCGCGACGAATGCCCATCCACGCGCATCCGCTTCGCCGGCGCGCCCCCAATATTCAGCCCGTCGTCCTCGCTCACCGGCAGCTCGCGCTTCACCGGCGCCAGCAGCTCCGGCGACTCGATATCGCGCGCCGACGGCGGGCCCGACGACGCAGACTGCGACTGTCCCTCCGGCGTCGCGGTCGCGTGGCTCACGCGGCGACGCGCCGCGGGCCCGTTCGGATCGTTGACGTAGTTGCACTGCAGCGAGCGGCGCGCGCAGCTCGAGCAGGTCGGGTGCAGGCCGTCGCATTTCGTCTTGCGCGCTGAGACGGTCACGTCAGCGTGCGGCCCGAGACGGGTGGCGGGGGGGCGGAGATCGCGGGGCGGACGGGAATAGACGGAACGCACCCCGACAATGATTGCACGCCACCACTTTCGGGCCGTAGTGCGACGCCGCGCGGTTGCTAGTCCCGCCCGCAGCGGCGCCGGCCCTCGCAGCCGCAGACGTCCCGGCCCGCTTCCTCAGCGGCGCAACCTGCGTCTGCAAATGCTGCGCGAGCCCGCCGTTCCCGTTCGTCTGCGGCGGCGGAGGCGGCGGGGGGACGTTCTCGGATGATACGGCTGCGGGTGTGACGGCGACGACCGGTTCGGGATCTGCGCCCCCGCGGATCGGCGGGAGTATCGGCGGCGGCGGTGCGCTCGCGTGATCGGGTGGACGGGCGAGCGGGGGAAGGAACGGCCGCGGCTGATGCTGATCCAGTCCCGCGCGCCGCTCGAGCAGCGTCGGCAAGATCGGCTCGGACTTGGGCAGGGGAGGCAAAACGGTAGCAGCAGACGGAGGCGGCGGCGGCGGCGGTGGTGGTGCGACGACGGCTGTTTCCGTGAACGGCGGGAGCGAGGGGCGGGCGAGGTGCTCGGGCTTGACTTCGGGGGAAAGCGAAGGCTCGAGCGAGGCGTCGTCGCCGCTTGCGCCTTCGTCGCTCTCGCTGCCGGTGCCACCGGGCGGGCGCCGCGAGCGGGCGCCGCGTCTGCGGGCGGGAGCCTGATAGTCGCACGCGTGGCTGCGCTTCTGGCACTGGTGACACGCGGGACGTTGGCCGTCGCACTTGAGTTTCCGTGCTGCGGGGGTGATAAACAAAAGGGGAGGAAGATATGAGTGGGGAGAGCCTAAAGAGTCGACGGGGACCACGCACAGCGACAAAAGTTGCAAGCGATCGTGATCTTCTTCGCACGCTGGCGGCTGGACTCTGGGGCCGGAGTCAGTTCAAGGCTGGACAGGGCCTGGATCGTGCGGGAAGGGGAGTGGACGAACTGGAGCTGGTGGACGCGGCCTGTGCGAGGACCTGTGCGGGGTCCGAGAGGGGTGAGGATGCACGGGGGAGGGCCCCCGGCGGATCGCCTGCCGGGATCTGATGATGATGCGCGGCAGGGCGGGGCGCGGACGGGTACATGGCGTCTATCGTGGGAATGGGGTGGACGCTGTGCGGCGGAGGGACGGAAGCGGAGGCCGTCGTCGTCGTCGTCGGCGGAAAGGGGCGTGGACGGGCGGCTTGGGCGCGGTCGTCGAGGAACTTGTTGAGGAGGTAGTCGCGCGTGTACTTTTGGAGGGTGTCCATGTGGAGGAAGATGGCGTGGCGGAGGGGCATAAAGTCGCAGTGGGTGTGGTCGAGGACGTCGATGGCGCCCCAGCGGTAGGAGCGGACGAACCTGCCGCGGACGAGACGCGGGGCCAGACGGGAGGACGAGGCGGAGGGGGTGTACTGCTGGAGGAGTTCGTGGCGGGGGGGCGCGGGACGGGAGACGCCGTCGCCGTGCGAATAGCACTCGGGCGAGATGAGGGCGTACGGGAGCCGGAGCATGTGGGGAGCGACAGGGGACGTCGGGGACGAGCTGGAGGAGGCGGCGGAGCCGTTCGGATCCGGGCCGGGGTGCTGGCCGTCGAGGTCGAAGATGCCGAAGCCGATGCCGGAGCCGGCGAGGTCGCGGCGGACGGCGGATTTGATGGCGGCGAGGCGCTCGGTGGTGACGGTGTCGGCGCGGGCGACGACGGGGAGGACGTTGCAGCGCGTCGAGAGGAGGCGGATGACGTCGACCTCGGAGGGCGGGAGGGTCGGACGCGCCAGGCGCGGGCTCGTGGGCGAGGGCGGGTCGAAGATGGCGGGGTCGAGATCGGCGGGGTGGGAAAGACTGGTGGTGCGGGCGCGGGGGACGAGCGAGAGGGACGGGGCCGGCGGCGACGGCGGAACGATGGCGTCAGGGTCCAGGAAATAGAGGCAACTGGGCAGCGGCGGCGTTAGGGGCGGCGAGGGAAAGAACGGGGCACACACGCGCGCGCGCGGGCTCGCGCGTGGCGGACGTACAGATGGACGTGGGGGTCGAACGAGCGGCCCTTGTGGTCCTGCCGGGGACGGTTGAGGGGTCAAAGGGCGGGGAAAGACGGAGGGCACGAACGTGGTCGATGCTCTCCGCGAACTTGGACTCGAGGAAGCGGATGATGTCGTCGAGGACGGCGTCTGCGCGCAGGCGGTCGCGGGAGTCGAGGGCGGGGGTGTCGATGAGGCCGAGGGTGATGGGGGGCTCGTGGGGCGACTCGGGGTAGACGTCGAGGGCGGCGGAGCGGATGCGGGGGGTGGGGGCTGCGGCGGCGGCGAGGAACTTTGCGACGGAGACGCGCTGGTCGTGGGTGGACGAGTCTGCGACGTGGGCGGTGTCGAGGAGGGTGCGGAGGAAGGCGGTCTTGCCTGCGCGGTGGCCGGCGACCATGATGGCGTACGAGGCGGGCACGAGGGGGACGACGGGGTTGAGCAGGTGGTGGCGCTGCAGCGGCGGCGGGTGCGGCAGCGGGCGCGGGAGCGGGAGCGGGAGGTGGGCGACGTCCATGGCGAGGCGAGGACGAGCGAGGACGGGAACAAGGAGCGCGGAGGGTGCAAGACGGAGGACGCCTACAGCCGCCGTTTCCGAACGGGTCGATCAATATTCCAAGCCCGGCGCCGTTGCATCTCTACCTCTCCGCCGCCCGCGGACGCCAGAGCGGGTCGCTGCATCCGCCCGCTCGCTCCGCTTCCTCCTGTCTCGCGCTGCAGCCCGCAGGCCCGCCAGCCGCCAGCCGTCCCTCCGCGCACGGACAGAACAGGACAGACAGCGGGGGGTTTGGCGAGGAACGGGGGTTCGGAACAGAGCCTGCAGCGGGTCTCGACCGACCGGCGGGCGCCAGGTCCGTCCACGGTCTCGCGTCGGGTCAGCCCCGCGCCGAGTCGCTCGTGATCGCGAGCCCTCGGCCATGCCCTTCTCTCCGATCTCCGTCCTCCAATCGCTGCACCTCTCCGCGTTACAGCGTACACTAGCCAGGCCCTGTCGTTCTAGCCCCTGACCGCCCCCGTGCCCCTCATCCGCCCTTCCGTCCCGGCCATCGCGCCGATCCCGGATCCGACCGCGTGCCCATGTGCGGCGGAAGCGTTGGCAGGCTGATCGCGGCGGAGACGTAAGCCCGCGAGCTAGGCTCCCCTGCCTCCGCCGCCACCTCGCCGGCCAGCCCGCCGCTCGGAGGCAGCGCCCCGTTACCTCCGGCGCCCCTTCCCACGCCTCCGCTCCCGCCCCCGCTGCCACCGCCACCGCCACCGCCTGCGTTCGCGCCCCCACGGCCCTGCATCAGCCTCCGCGATCCCCGAGGCGCCTTCCCCGGCCCCCGCCGCCGCGGCGCCTGTGCGTACTCGCACCGCTTCTTCTGCCGCGAGCACGTCTTGCACGTCGGCCGGTCCCCGCTGCACTTGAGCTTCCGTTCTGTCCAGCGTCCCCACCGTCAGTCAGCGTGCCGGCCCCAGATCCCCAGGAAATACGCACGTCGGCAGAAATAGCACGCGATCTCCACCTTCTTCTTCCCGCCCCGAGCCTTCTTCCCTCCGTGTCCCTCACCCTCCGAATAGTCCTCGTCCTCGTCGTCCTTCTCCGGCCGCGCCCGCCGTCGCGCCGCCAGCGTTGACGGCCCGGGTCCCGGATCCCCCGGCTCGCCCGCCGAATACATCTCCGTGCTCGGCCCCGCATACGCCGACGCCTGACCGCCCATCCCGAACGACTGGCTCGGATCCTCGTACGGCTCCCTTCCCGCCGCACCCTCGAACTGCCCCCCAAGCAAGCTCGCGCTCATCGCGTGCCCATACGACAGCTGCTCGTCCCCCGCACCCCGCGTCCGCAGCCGCAGCCCTTCGTGCGCTGCCGCCCCCGTCTCGAATCCATAGTGGCTTGGCGGCACATACCGCTGCGGCGCTGCGAACGCCTGCTGCGCCGCACCCGGCCCTTGGAACGTAAACTCGTACGACTGCTGCTGCTCCTGTGCACCACGCCCGCTAAACTGGAACGACGACGCCGGCGGCTGCTGCTCCGTCCTCGCCGGCTCCCGCGAAGCCCGCATATCCGGGACCGCTCCGTAAACTGCCGCCCGTCGCCCATCAGCCCGCGCCGTCTGAATAATTCGCACACAGGAACACACGCACCGGGAGGATAGCTCTCTTGCCGCAGTCCTGCGCGCCACTCCTGGCCCGGGACTACGGGTGCCTCTCCGCGCCGCGCCGACGCCGCGTAGACCCCTCCGCGCGCGTAGCTCTCTGCACTCCGCACGCTCTGCCCCGCCTCCCAGCCGTGCGGAATCGCGTCGCCCCACCCACCCACGCCGGGGCCCTGCAGCGCGCCTAACCCATAAGACGCATATCCCGCCTCGCCTTCGTAGCGCGTCGGCCCGCTACTACCATACGCCGGCGCACCGTAAGCCGGCGCGACGTGCAGACGCTCTGGATCGAACGCTCCGCCGCCATGCAGCGAGGGTAGCGCCGGCGCGCCCATCGCACGGGTCCCGAGCGCGTAGGTGCTGGCGGGGCTGCCGATCGACGGAGCGCGGCGGGAGTAGGGCGACGAGCTGATGCTCGGGTGGGCGGACGACGTCGCGGGGGACGCCGAGGACGAGTCGGGTGGCACGCTCCCGGCGTCCCAGCGGTCGGGCGTCCCGTATCCCTCGTGGTGGTGGTGGTGGTGGTGGTGGTAGAGATCCGGCGGCGCGGGAGCGTGCTCTGGAGGTGTCGGGATCGCGCTGCGGGCCGGCGGGGGCGGGGGCGGCTGGAGGAGCGCGTGAAGGACGGGCGGGAGCGAGCTCTGGCCGGAGGAGCCGGCGCCCGAGCTCGGGTCCGGGCTTCCCTGGTCTTGCATGTGTTCGTCTGTGTGCTAGGAGCGAGTAGATCGTGCGCGATTCCGCGCTGGACTGTGCTGGCAGAGGAGGATGGGAGAAACGCGATGATCGGCACGGCAGGAATGTCGTGGGCGACGTCGTGGGTTGTGGGCGTCGTGCGGTGGGGCATCCGGAGGAAGCAGCTACAGCGGAAGAAATCCGCCTGGCTTAAGACAAAGGGCAGGATAGGGGAGCAGGCGGAAGAGCAGACGTCGGAAGAGGATGAGACGACGACCGGCGGGCCCGCCGTAAGGTTTGCTTCCGTCCTTCACCAAGACCGCCGGGAGCGGTGTCGCCCATGGCACGCTGGGCCTCCCGCCGCCAGCCCAGCACGCCAGCATCCGTCCCTCCGTCGACCGATGCTTCCGACTTTACCTCCTCAGCCTCAGCCATCGGCTGCACATACGCCTCCGCGCGCGGAGAAGTGCTCTGCGTCCGTCCGGACGTCCGCGACGATAGATAAAAAGGCGAGTACGAAAAAAATGCCGCGGTCGCGGCGGGCCTCCTCCGCTCTCTTCGCCAGTGGCAGGCAGGCACGGCCACACACACACCCTGTTTCATTTCACGCTGCGACGCCAGTGCGTGACCGCTCGACCACCGACGTGTCGCTCGCCCGGGTGCGATCTTGCGGACGGTCAGCCGGCGCGCGTTGGGAGCTTCCGCTTATGGCGCATGCAAGCCGATGGTCCGGTCCGGCTTGGTCTCCGAACGCGCGGGACGCGTCCACTATCCGTCCGCGATATACCCGCGTCTCACCGTGTCTCGCGCATGCGCATGCGCATGCTCGTTTGCAGCCCTCGGGCGTGCCAATGGGCTCGACGGTCGCATGCGTGGCAAGACGCATGAGACGACCGAGTTCCGGCTGTGTTTGTATCGGGCGAAAAGCACCGCCTCGATCCCTTTGAATCAGGGCCCAGTATTGTCCAGCATGCCACGGGATAATCGCCGACCATGGAAGTGCCTGAGTTTCCAGCGCCGCAAATATACCGGGCACGAAGGCCACAGACGATATTTTACCACTTGCTAGCCCCTCAGTCTTGCAAAGACTGCGAAAACGTGAAATTCGGTGAGACATTGTCGGAAGTGGGGCCGTCAGTACCCGGACAGGGGAACCTGCGGGTTTATTCAGGACAAACAATCATGTCGCAGAGGGAACGTCGTGTATATGCGCGCGAGCACTCGTCTGCGTCTTTGAGCGCCCAGGTTTCTGGCGCAGGCACTCGTGTGGCCAACCAGTTCCTTAGCTGCTAAAACCGTCGGACATACGTCCGTATGGCTCGGCCCACCGTTCAGCTCGAGCCGGTGTGGTTCCCAGCCACCTCCTAGCTCAAAGCGGAGCCAGAGCTACGAAGCCTTTGTTAACGCGCCTGCGGTAGAAAGAACCACCTGTGCGCCAACGGGCTGGGCGACATGAGCCGCACGTCTCACGTCTCCCAAAACCGAGATCTCGCGATTGGTGGGATACCACGTGACCGAGACCCGGCCGATGTCGCCGAACGTCGGTCGAGGGCTGTAGCGGCGCGTCTCGATCGACGCGACCCAGTCATTTGCCTGCTTCTGCGCCTCGACTCGATTCCAGCGCGACGCGACCATGAAAGCTCGCTATGCTTCTAGCGTCGGAAAGAAAGCGCTGCAGACCGCAAAGCGGTCGTTCTCGTCATCTGCGGCGCGCGCAGAGGACAAACCGGTGATGAACCGGTACTCTAGGACCGTTACCCAACCCAAGGTGCAGGGTGCCAGCCAGGTATGTCGCGGAGCGCGTGTTTTTCGAACGGTTTGCGAACGCCTTGGGTTTCAAGGCTATGCTTTACGCCACCGAAGGTATCGACTCGGAGGAGGACTTCAATAAGGCTATGGTCGGCGTGGCGAGTGTCTGGTGAGCTGTCCTTCTCTTCGGTCTTTACGCATCACTAGAACTGCCGCACAGGTACGAAGGAAACCCGTACGTTCACGAGCGTGTGCTATTTCGCGCCGTTGAATAAACCCCCGATGCAGCTGCAACCGACACCTCCTCGGCTTGGGTCAGCGCATCAAGGCGTCCTTGACCAACGCGGGCCTCGTCGGCTACCAGTTCGGCACTGTTGGCGTCAGCGACGGCATCAGCATGGGCACCAGAGGGATGTCCTATTCATTACAATCCCGCGACCTCATCGCCGACCAGGTCGAGACTGCCGCCAGCGGGCACTGGTTAGACGGCATGGTCGTCGTACCGGGATGCGACAAAAATATGCCTGGCGTTCTTATGGCTCGTGCGTCTTCTCACGCTTTCCTTGATTCACCATTCCCATCCCGCTTGCTCTTTACAGTCGGCCGGTTGAATCGACCTGGTCTCATGGTGTACGGAGGAACCATCCGACCCGGTTCATGCGAAGGTGCCCCTCAGCTTGACCTCGTATCCGCATTCCAGGCATACGGTCAGTATTTACAAGATGGCCAAACGGAAGCAGCAGAGAAGAAAAGGGCTCAGACGATCCGACACGCATGTCCCGGTCCTGGTGCCTGTGGCGGCGTACGTCTACTGTCATGGTGACGTTTCCCGTCTGCTCACGCTTCTCCCCACAGATGTACACGGCGAACACGATGGCTAGCGCCGCGGAGGTGTTGGGGATGACGTTGCCAGGCTCGTCATCATTCCCCGCCGAGTACCCGGAAAAGCAGAACGAGTGCGACTCGGTCGGTGCCGCTATGCGCAACCTGCTAGAGAAGAACATCCTCCCGCGTGACATCATGACGCGCACTGCCTTCGAGAATGCGATGGTGCGTGTAGAGTTTTGAACTATAGCAGGTGGCTGTACCTTGACGGAACGTACCGTGCTCCACAGGTGCTCACCGTGATCCTCGGCGGCTCTACCAACGCGGTTTTGCACCTCATTGCCATTGCGCACTCGGTTGGCATCAAGCTCGAAATCGACGATTTCCAAAAGGTCTCCGACCGTACTCCGTTTATTGCCGATCTCAAACCCAGCGGCAAATATGTCTTTGAGGATGTGTACAAGATCGGTGGCATCCCGAGTGCGTTCGTTCCGGTATCTCGCGGCGTTATCGAGACTGACCTTAAGTTTATCTCCGCAGAGGTTTTAGGATACTTGCTCAAGCATAAGCTTATCGACGGGAACACCTTGACCGTCACCGGGAAAACGCTCGGCGAGAATCTGGAAGAATGGACCCACAAACACGGCGAGCTACCCTCGGATCAGGATGTCATCCGTCCGTTGGACAAGCCTATCAAAGAGACGGGCCACATCCGGTGCGCAAAGTTATTTCGTCGCGACCCGCGTGACTGACGACGGCCGCGTTGCCAAAACCCTAAAGGATTCTCAAAGGCAACCTTGCGCCTGGCGGCTCGGTCGCGAAGATTACTGGAAAGGAGGGCCTCGGTTTCACAGGCAAGGCGCGTACATTCGATTCCGAAGACGATTTCGTGCATGCGGTCGAGAGCGGTTCGATTAAGAAGGGCGAGAAGACGGTCGTCGTGCTGAGGTATCTCGGGCCCAAGGGAGGACCTGGTGCGTCCCTGCCTCCAAGCCCGCGATCCTCGGCTCTAAATCGCGCCCGGCGTTACTCAAACAGGTATGCCGGAGATGCTCAAGCCCACGAGCTTGATTATGGGCGCTGGACTCGGGAAGGACGTCGCTTGCCTCACCGATGGGAGATTTAGCGGCGGGTACGTCCGAACTTCTCCGCCTCCTGCCCACCCCAATTTTTGGTGGCTGATGCTTCTGACGCGAACGCAGCTCTCATGGTTTCGTGATCGGACACGTCGTTCCAGAGGCACAGGTCGGCGGTCCGATCGCGCTCGTTCAGGACGGCGACGTGATTTCCGTTGACGCGGTCAACAATACGATAGAGGTCAGGGTCTCTGACGAGGAGCTGGAACGTCGCCGGAAGGCATGGGTTGCGCCCCCACTGAAGGTCGACCAGGGTACACTGTACAAGTACGTGAAGCTAGTCGAGGACGCAAGCCACGGCTGCGTGACGGACGCATGACCGCGTCCGTCAGCCACCGTGCCTAAAATCACGGGCTGCACGGTCTCCTTTAGGATAAGCTCCGCGCAATTCGCATGGCCGTCATCCGTTACCCACGCGAAGTCGCTTTCATCTTTTTCTTCTTCTCTGCTTTCGGCATCTTGTGCTTTCTCCTCTCTCTTTGTTCAGCTTTGACTGCCTTCTTCCGCTCCTGAAAGATAGGGGTGAGCGAATATCGCTCATACGCTGGAATTGTGGGGACGGCCGCAAACCTTTTTTACCTCCCGGTCTTCGTGCCTGTGGCCTCGTGGACGCCGATCGGCGGGACCTCCGGTCTCGACCTCGGAATCGCCCCCCGATTCTCCCTCGCTCGAGCCGCTGTCTTCATCCGGTACAGCGCCACGACTCCCGTCATCCCCTCCGCGTTCCGTGGCGTTCTGATCGTCGCCATCAGCATCTCCGTCTCCGTCAAAGCGCACGTGGACAGGTCGGCCCTGTGGCAGAGGCACTCCCGCCGTGCCGATAGCGCCAGAATAGACTAAGGGGCCCGTTCCGTCGCCGCGCTCCGCTTGCTGGATGTCGCGCTCCGGATTGTAGAGTTCGTTAAGACTTCTGGGAATGTAAGATTGTCGGAAGACAGAGTCTTCGTGCGCGTCTGTGGCGAGCGCAAGCGCGCTCTCGGCGTCACCCGTGCCGCAAACGGGCGTTTCCTGTATCCATTGGTCAAAAATGGCCGATGCGTCGGCCGCCAGAGCGTCCACATCGGAAGCCGAGAACTTGTCGCGTGTGACGAAGTCAAAGCACCGGCGGAGACCCATCGTACGCACGCCATTTCTTGAGAAAAATTCCTCGATGTTGTTGATGTCATTCCGCAGGAAGTCAAAAGCGGACGGATGATCATGCTCGACGCTTTGAGAGACGTCGATGATGTGGAGACGGCCATCATGGTAGAGGATGTTGTACTCGGACAGATCCGCGTGGACAAGGCGGCACTGGTGAAACAGCGTGCGGACGTCGAGGACAAGTTCGCGGTACAGGACCGTGTACGCGTCCTTATCCAACTCAGCATCCTTCAGGCGGGGAGACGCCCTAACCAATACATACCCATGAGAACGGGGATGTTCATAAATAGGGGCGCAACGTACCAGCCCTCTCTGTCACCGAGAAAAGTCATTACAAGCACATTTTCGCGCACTTCCACCGGCTCCGGACAGGGAATACCCGCGGCGGCGAGACGGCGCAAATTGCGCATCTCTTTCTCTGCCCATAAACGAACCATCTTGCGCGGGTTGCGACGGCTGTAACCGCGGCGAAAGCGGAACTCGCCGGACACGTAGCGGTCGCGATCTTTGAAAATCAGGATGGACGTCTTGTAAATTTTGAGAGCAAGATGGGCGCCCTCGGACGTGAGAGCGTGATATACATTGGCCTACAGAGAGCGGGCTTCAGTTCAGCGAAACCTATACAGAGAGCAACGCACCTCTTTCCCTGTGCTTACACAGCCATTGACTTCGTGAATGAGACCGCGACCGATCATCTTGAACAATATGATGCGTGTCCGAGGGTCAAGAACCTGCTCGTTTGTGGCGCGATCGGACTTATCCTTCATGTTAGCATATGAACTGGGCCCTTTCCTGTTCACGCCGACGCCCATTTGGTATGGCACATCGATCTTGGATAAGCGAGAAGAGAACTTTGACAGCGCGGCAAGCTGATCCTGCGTCTTATCTTTCACATGGGCCGCAGCGGCGCGCGGAGGCCGGTTCACTACGGGCAGTGCGGCGACGGCGGTGGACTTTTGTGTGGCAGACGCTACGCCGGAAGCATTGCCAGATTGCACGGCAAGGTGCTGCCGTATGCGGTTGTACTGTTTCGTGAAATCTTACCTCCTTGCAAGTGAGGTTTATACCGTCTGCCGAAAGGAGGCGGGCATACCTCGTTCTGCGATCTCCCAATCCTCGTCTTCTGCTCTCGCGTACTCATCGTACAGATCGTCGTCAGAGTAGGTTTCATCTTCTGAGGAGTGGTCTTCCGAGGACCAGTCCAGAATGTGCGTGTCGTCAATATAATTGTAGCCACCCCTAGGGTCGAGAGGAGCTGCATGCTGCGCTCGGACCGGAGAAGAATCTATATCCCCCGGCGCGTCGTCAAACTGACCATCTTCGATGGGCCCTGCCCTAGACATCCTTGAAGATCGCTTGCAGCAGACAGTTCGAAGCCGTCAAACAAGAAGGCCGCAGATGTGTGTCGACGAAAAAAAAAAACCAAGATGAGCGTGGGATGTATGACCGCGCGCAGACGAGACGCGTCGAATGTGCCTCGACTCGGACGCCTTGCTCGACGCCATCGGGTTTGAAGCGCCTACAGCATGCGAGCGCAAAATCCCAAAACGTGTGTTCAACCGGGTGCTTTCCGAACAGCCCTACATGCGATTACTTGTCAAACCTCAACAAAGCCTCAAGTCAAAACACGGTTCAGAGCCGGAACAAATACTGTTGCATGGCTCTAATGCTATGATGAATCTGGACTATGTTTCTACATCTAGCGCCACACCCTCCGCCACAACCGCACCCGTGCCTTCTGCGACCACGGCTACGCCCGCCTGCGCCGCTTCTTTGGTCTGCTCCGCATTCGGAGTCACCGTCTCGCTCTCACGAGTGGGTGGCGATTCCTCCTCGGTCAAGTTGTCGACAACCTCTTCTGGTGTCTTGTGCGCACGCCCTCGCGCACGTCCTCGGCCGCGCCCACGGCCTCTGCCGCGCCCGCGCCCCCGACGTGGTTTGGGCGCGTCCGAATCTTCCCCTGACGACGGCTCTGACTCGTCGTCCTCGGCTGCTTCCCCTCGCGCCTTGGCAGCAGCCGTCGTGGTCGTTCGACCGCGCGCACGACCCCTCCCACGACCCCTCCCACGACCGCGTCCTCGCCCCCGTGTACTCGGCGGCGCGGAAGACGTACCAGGCGTGTGCGCGCCAACAGTGATATCATCCTGGTCGACGTCCATCTCCGCATCGAAGAACTCGTTCCGCGCGTTTGTTCGATCCGGCCCACGCAAATCGCCCACACGCGACGTGCCCTTCTCCTCTTCGTGTTCGGCCGTCGTCTTCGTCTCCTCTGCGAGCCATTCCTCGAGCCCCGGTGGCAACTCCTGCATCGCGACGCTCGGCGCGTGACTCAAGTATCGCAGCTTCTCGCGAATGGCAATCGTGATGCGTTGTAGGGACCCGGCTGTGTTCTGGTTCTCGACGCGGCCGGTGAGCGGCGGGTGTAAACGGTAGCCCGAGTCAGCAAAAAATGGGTCGTAGACTGTACTCGGCAACTCGTCCGGAACCTTCGCACCGACGAGCATCGCCGTCTCGTACGTCCAGCAACGCGCGACATTGCGCACGGTATATCCGCCGCCGCCGAGCACAAGCAAAGGCATGTTGTATGCGCGCACATAGTTAACGCAGTCGGCGTGTGCCTCGATCGACAGGTTGAAAGCTCCAAGACGGTCCAGTCCGAGCGAGTCGGCACCGCATTGTAGAACGAAGGCCGAGGGACGGAAGTGGTCAACAGCGTCGTTGATAACTTGTTTGAAGACCTGCGTATACATGTCGTCGTCGATACCGTCCTTGAGGGGGACGTTCAGACAGAAATATTTTCCCAGCCCTACGCCATTGTCATCAAGCTTGCCTGTCCCGGGGAAAAAGTCTCCAGTGTACTTGTGGAAGGATACCGTCATGACCCGGTTGGTGTGATAAAAAGCAAACTCAACACCGTCACCGTGATGGATGTCGATGTCGACATACATCACCCGAGGAAAATACCTGTGATAAAATGAGGAACCTTGCAGCAGACTCACCTCACGGGACGTACTTGAGCATCTCAAGTATAGCTAGAACTATATCGTTCACATAGCAGAAGCCACTTGCCTCACCTCGCTTGGCGTGATGCAATCCGCCCGACCAGTTAATCGCAGTGTCCGTTGTTTGCGCACAGAGCTTGCGTGCACCTGCGAGAGAGCCACCGGCGTACATCTTCGCAAATTCGAACATATCGGCGAAAATTGGGTTATCTTCCACACAATTGAATTGGTCGATAAGTTGCTTCATCTGGTCTTGGTTTCCGGGAGTCACTCTGGCACGATGTCAGCTCTGAAATCAAATATGTGCCGAAACTGGAGCTTTGCGCCATCGCGCGGGGGATTGCGGGACTTACTTCGAAAGGAAGTCGATGTATCCGGGATCGTGGTAAACTTCAAGCTCCTCGCGAGTGGCGGGGCGAGGATTATACCAATGGTGAATTCGTTTGTCAAGCCCATAGCCGATGACGAGAGCATTTGTCAAGGACATGCGATGCGGCTTCATCGGATGGCGTTCCTTCAAAATTCCAGCAAGAGTGAATCTCAGAGACGAGAACAGAAATCACCGCTCAAGGGATGGATAATTACCCCATAATGGTGCTCTCCTACGCCCTTTGGAGCGTAATATGAGACAATTGGTCGAGAATGAGGCTGTTCAAAGGAGAAATAAGTATTGCATAGCCGTGAGGCGAGCATGATACAAACGTTAATTCGTTCAGTGATGGCTTCGGCAGGCTGGTGTCTCGGGCCTCGATCGGTAAAGAACTTCGAGTTCGAAAATGTGTACGTTTCGAATTTTCGAGACATTATTCGCTGCTATTATATTTCTCACGTACTGTGAACAGCATTAGCTGCTCGGTGGCCTGTATGGCAGACCAGGAAGATTCACTGAATCTTAGGCGGGGCCGGATGGATCCTGACGTGCGGAAAGAAGTCTATACTTGATATGACCTTTCCAGAATCTTTGAGGGGTACCGGAAGATCCCGAGGGCAGATTTCGTTGTCCGTACGAAGAGATTGGCAAGAAACAATTGAGACAGTGATGGTGAACGGACTTAAGAGAAATGCCCCGTACAACTTGAAGTTGGTGGCAATTGCCGCCACGCGAACAACACGCTGCACGTGTGGCTTGTTTGTCATTCGCATCCTTTCTTTCGGTCTGTCGCCAGCAGCAAATACGGTCTCGTCCGTCCTTGAAGTTCGTTTAATTCTGGCATGGCTACATTACGACAACGTGTCCAGTTCCCGGCAAATGAATCGGATGAGGAGGTAGATGACAGAGTATTGGATGAAATAGGTTCGCTTGCAGCTCATTCACAGCAGGATAGAGCATACTCATCTTCGGCTAGAACAAGAGGATGTCATCGAATCTCTAAGGACACAGAGCGTGAACTCTACACGTCAATCTTTGATCATGCTCCGTGCCATCATCAGCCTTGCGGTCTTTCTGTGAGGACTTTATCGTTCTTCCTAAGGTTGGGGCTTGATTGTGATCTTCGGTCAGTCATGTCCTAGCTATATCTCAGCACATAAATCCTCTCGACGCGTTCTTCCTCCGGGATCAGGAGGTCTCAAAACAGAGCCCACCGTTGCCTTTCGGCCCATACTTCTTCCCGTTGTTGCACGTAATCGTTCTGGCATCTGTGGCGCTGCGAGATTTGGCCGGTTTGCCATGGCTATCCAGGCTACGACCAAACTCCAGGATCACAGGTGCACATCTGTTAACTACCGTAGCTCCCGTCGTGTGCGTGTTCTGTGGTCACAGCCTGGTGAACATCGCATGGTCCGCTTTCGCCTTGCTCATTGTGCTCCTTGATGACTTTATTCGGGCCATGATAAAGATGAGTGCAGAGAATGTGGCTAGCTTGGAGCGGTCGAAATACGTCGCCAAGGGCGCGTGAGGCGGTCCTATGCACTGGAAATATTCATGTTTTGGTTTTCGTAACAATGGGTCGGAGGAACGACGTATGTACGATTATGTACTGGTGCCTTGACCGAAGATTGAAGGTCTCGGTGGTACTATGTACTACAGTCTGAGGCGTTTGCAAACCACCTGTTGTTCGCCTAGCTTGGTGTCAGGGCTAGATTAACATCCTGGTCGCCGAAGGGGTCGAGAGTGAGGCTGGAGCTATGGTCTGGTGCGTACTACTCGTACAGTAGTGCTAGTGCGTACATGGGCTGGGATCGAGCGCTCGAACATCGGCCTACATTCGGTGATGGGCCATCCCAAAAACCTGACACAAGACGACATGATGTTGGGGATGAGGAACATGTCTTCTGCGCCACTCCTCTCCCCTTTACCGTCACCCTCTTCCAGTCCAAGGCAAGACCATGGAGTATTACCGTCGCCCCCACCAGCGCGCGCCGTCTGATGGCATTGGCATCGCGTCTTGTTCTTCAAGTCGTCAGGATGAAGCCCCCTCTCGGCCAGCTGGAGAAAATTCAATCTATATCTTCCCCAGTCCCCCTTCTGCTCCACCGAGTCCCAGCCTTATCGCGCCTCCATCTTTAGTCCTTCTCGACCGTGTCTCATCCGTTGGCACAACTACCTTGCGTTCGCGCTCTGCCAGCTTGGTCACCGAGACCGCAGACCTTGAATGGGAGCCGGATGATGTTCGTTCGCCAGTGGGTTCCGCCGTTTCTGGAGGTGAAGATATTGGAGTGGGACCTTGGGAATGGCCAGCATCCGCAGAGGGCACCATTGAAGAGAATGAAGTCGACCTGAATGAGTCGATCATGCGGCTAAGCAAGTGGGACCCGCGCGTGTCTCGTCGCGCTCTTCATCCCCAGCATACCCTACCATCCCTTCCGCTGGCTATTCGGGCACAACGATCAGCTGCAAGGGAACCATCACCACGGGATCTTTCATGGATTCGCGCACGCACGGAATCTGCGACGAGCTCGCTCTCTTCAGTCATCAATATTCCCGTACCACATCCTCGTATCCGTTTGCCACTGCTATCCTTCTTTGCTTCGCTCCTCCGCATCGACGATTCTACCCTGCATCTCATCTCATATACTCCAGAGGAATCCGTGCTCTTTCCCGGGCATCGGGTCGAGCTCTTTGATGAGCGCGCGGATGAGTCGCTTCTTCACGGGTCAGCGGCATTGCTCCTTGAGCAAAAAGAGGGCACCGTTTTGAAAGAGGGAATGCATACCGCCTGTGACTCGTCGCTCAACCATCCAAATTCGTTTGCCCTTACCCCCATCCCCCTGACTGGCCTGTTTTGGATGGTCAAGAGTATCTGGTCCGGAAGTCGCAGCGCGCTCAGAGAAGTTCTCCAATAGCATGCTTGTATTTGTACACATTGGTATATTTGCGGTTACCATCGCTGGGAATCATTCTGGTACTCTACGTGCTCGCAGGTAATCCATTATCGTGTCTCACTACGGGGCCAGCGAAGTATCCAGAATCACCGAAGCGAGGTAATCACGCACGGAAAACATGTCTAGGTGCTTTAGGACGTCCCTTGCATTTTGCAGCTTCTGTCTGCGCCGTGGTCATGTAGCGCAAGTCCGCCCAGACCCCGCTGTTCTCACGCACCATCTTGCCCTACCCTTGAGCAGTTTACGCACTTCTTGCAGACATTGTGCCCTGCTCCCTTTCCTTTGACTACCCGTGCCTCCGGCTGGCAGCGAGATGATTTATTCATCAGTCCTTCGTTCATCCCCGGCTGATAGTTCTACGGCGTCCCTTAATACTCACAACGGGCGGGTTCTACACCAGGTGGATTGATTGACAGCACAAGGTACTTGGGGTGAGTCGTCCCGTGCTTGCGAGAAGCTGCGTTCCCGAACGGCTCCTTGGCCTTAACAACATCATAGTCGTTTCTCAGACCTTCTGGCGATCCTCATGTCCACTTCAGTTTAGCATCCTGTGCGCAATCTCAGTCTATGCCTGGTGTCTGCACCGACGCCGTTTTGCGGTTGGTGGTCTGAATGCAGCGAAGCACAGAACAAGGCCGTTTGGTGTCTGCTAGCATGACGTCTATCTCGCTGGGGACAACTTCAACGGCGAAGACGAGCAACACATCTTCCAAGAGCGGTTCTACTTCCATTGAGATCTCTCCGCATAAGACGACGTCCACGCCTGCTTCGCAGGAGCAGGCGTCGGCTACATTGCACCGGAGTACGCCGCCGCCGACGAAGACAGGGGACAGGAGATCGCTGAAGTATACGCTCAGCAGCCACTTCGCGCGACTAGAGACTGACTGATGGCGAATTTTAACAGCGGATACTCTTGAGAGTCCCTGGATACGGCTGCGCAAATTATTTCTTTGAAGGCTAATCCGCCAGCTTGGATGCATAAACGCAGTATATCTCTCCAGAAAATGCGCTGTACTCTCCTTCTCCCATGCATAGACACAATATATGGGCTCTGCCCGAGACTGTAGGTGGTTTCTTGGTTGTTGGTGCATCTCAGATTGTCGCGTGCTCGGTGCCTCCAGCAGCCAGCCACGTTTCCGGCCCCTGTGCAGTGGAGCAAGTTAACAGCTAGCTACCATTACTGGCCCAAACACTTTCTACTTGCCTTTCTCTCTGAGACAAATCGATACTTTACACGGCGTGCGAGCCATTCGCCTGCCGTTGAACCAGTATCGAACTTGCCAGGTTTCTCTTTTTCCACTGCCTCCAAGATAATCGCACTGTGGCTCGAGAGGGCCTCGAGAAGAACATCGTCTCCTGGACGCGTGAAGAATATAACGGACCAACGCTCGTACGCAGCTTGATTTTGGGGTGGGGGACTGTAGGCAAATACGCGTCAGGAGTATATGAATGAATAGAGTCGTCGACACGTACATAACGCGATGCATGCCCGAGCGCAAGATCCCTGCGCTGAATATACACAAGGCGTCGCCAATATTGCAGATGGCGTGACGAGGAATGGGCTTTAGAACTATCAGGTAAAGTTGTGAGTTCGTATACTTCAGACTCACTTTGACGTATCTCCACTCTTCAGAGCCTGGAAGCAGCACTTGAAGGCCTCCAATGACCCTATGATGCAGGATAGACTGTTAAAACGTGAGCAATTCCTGGGATGCCGTCAAACAAATGCTACAGGCTGACCAGTGAGCCGTAATCAGTGTGTGCACCTAGCGAAATCTTTATATCGGACAAGTTCTGGTTAGGAGGCGCTCTCAAGCAACGAGCTTCAGAGCCGCTGAGCATATGGGCCGCATGCTTCTGGGCGAGAGTTCCCGTCGGCAGACCGAGCTTGTCGTTAAACACATTGATCAGTGTGTTGTTGATTTCCACGGACCGCCGTACGAATGGAATGATGCTGGATTCCATCCTTGCGTCGACAGTTGACGGGTAAGTGCGACGTACGACCCTAGGCCATGCTAGGGCATCGTCCTTCGAGACCCCAATGCCTTCCATGGGCCCAGGAGTACCCGACGCATCAACAGCGGTCGAGCCTGAGGACCTATATCTACGTGACTCTGGTGAGAGGCGTAGAAAATCATGCCAGGATCAACAGAAATTTACCCAAAAGTATTGCCAGTGGTTCCTTGCGTGAAGTTCATCTTTTCATTTAATGGCAAGCCCATCGTCTCCGCACCCACTGCAAACATGCCGTCTGCCTCGTTCTCACAGCCATGATTCTTCAGGCTGAATATCACCCAGTGAAATGATCGGTCAATTTGGGAGAAGAAAGCACGTACTACCAGAAGCCAAGCTGCGTAGCTGCGTCCCACAAACGGTCAATCTCAAATGAGTCGCGCCTTTGGATGAGCCCGTAGTCAATGACTGCCAAAGGCACCGTGGGAATATCATCAGGGAACGGTGGAGGACCTGTGTCGGGCATGCTTCCGTGCTATGCTGCCCTAGTGAAAGATAAGATGGCCTTATACTCAGACGTCGCAACCTCATGACTAGAGAGAAGACCGGTGTCGCGGCGGACGGCCTTCCGCAGCAGCTCAAGAATAACGTGCAGCGCTAAGTGGCAACTCGTGCTCATGACGGTCGCGCGCCAGGACCGGAGGATGAGAATTGCTTCGACGGTGGCCTCGTCGGTTCTCGGAAGCTCTGGACGGCGCTGGATTGCCTACGGTAGCAATCGTCGCGACCATCGCTTCATGTCATCTGGCTCTTTCGGAGGCGAGTGAATGAGCCAAGGTCAGACTATTGATGTTCGTCGTCTGTGCTTTATGGCTGTCTTCCCACCTCGGCGAGGCGGAGCGTTGGGAGCGTGACCAATGTGGACCGACGTTCGTATCAGCATTGTATCCGGGGGAATCGCGCGAGTGGGTCGAGGTAGTCTGTGTCAGGAGCAAGTTGAGAACTCGCGCGCGCAGATCTTTGTCGAGTTTTATCTCATTCACCCACCCCTACATCGCAACCAGCAGCCCTTCATCCCCTGCTTTCACGAAGTCAATGTTATTGCCCAGAGATCAATTAGGGAGAAGAAAGGCAAAACATTAGCCCACCGCGAGGGTCGAACTCGCAGCCTTCAGATCGTCCTAGGGGATCAACCCGCCTTAAGAGTCTGACGCTCTATCCGATTGAGCTAGGCGGGCGATATTAAAAAGGGTGCTTAGCCTTCCTTGAGAGCTATGTCCTCGACGCCCTGCCGATGGATCATCGTTGACCTTTTCAACGCACTTCATCACCAGTATGAAAAGGACTTTGTGCATCCGAGCTCTCATGAGCGAGACTAGCTAGGCACGAACCGCATCTCGGCTTCGCGTGCCATCAGAGTCTTGCTGCCACTTCTTTCCCCTTCCTCTTGACATTCCCAGCGTTCACTAGCTCGTCACCTTTCTTACCTCCTTGGAAAAATTTCTCATTTTCCACCCACCACCGCATCGCATACTCCTTCTCTCCGTCCCCCACGCCCTCCATGATCTGCTTAAACACCTCATTCACGATTTCCTCCCTCTCTGTTCCCTCCGCCTCTGCTACCACTGCTCTAATGCGCTCGAGGGCACGAACGAGGAGGTGCAGGGAAAGGGAGGAGAGGGTCGACACAAACGTGAGATGCAACCGGTGTCGGCGTGGTGCATCGGTGGTAGGTGCAGAAAATAAATCGTCCAGGAGGAGCAGACAGTAAAACGCAAGAGATTCCGAGGTGATGGCAGCGCTGCTGACGAGAGAAGCATAAGCAAGGCGTAGCTGTGGTGTGTTGAGCTTATCCTCGGCCGAGTTCTGCACACCACGTCACTTTACTATGAAAGGAGAGTAATGGGAGCGCACCTCGAGCAAACACTGCGCATAGAAAGGCACAAGTTTCTCAATAAAAACAGGCCCGGAAGACGTTGAGAGACGGCACTCGGCATGCTTGCGGGCGTGCGCGGCGAAAAGAGCAAGAACGACGGAGTGTGCGTTCTCAAAGACGTCACGATCCGTTGAGTCGTTCAAGTACCTTCCGACCGGACGGTGCATCAGGCGGTACTGTCGTAATGTGAAAGAGGAACGTACAGAGAACAGAGAGGGAAGACGTGAGATTCGATGACTGAAGGGCTGAGGACGGGCACGAGCTGTTCAATGCAGGAGAGACGGACTGATTGCAGGGAGCTTTGGTACGGCGTAAGGCGCGATGACGATGAGCTGCTGCTCAAGCCCATGCTCCCTGTGGCGATGACATGATTCATCAATATCCTTCGTGACAGCAAACGAGTGAACATCGTCCCCGTACCTGCACGACTGAGCCCCCGGACGAACTCATCGCTGAGGCTAGGATCTGCGCTGAGAATGTCCAACGCGGTGTAAAACAGCTTTTTGAGTTCCGCAAAGCCGGAGGCACCGGCTGGTGCCACGATCGAAAGATGCTGCAATATGTCGAGCACGAGCAGTGCTAGTGACTCAGCACTTGGGGCACCAGGTGGTTGGCGGGCATACACAACAGAGGTAAGGCAGGCTTGGGAAACCATAACGGTCGCGAAGAGGAGGTACTTCAGCACATTCCATAGGGTTTTTGCGATTTCCTTCGAGTCGGCAGCTATGTGGGCTGGTAAAGCTGGCGTTCACAGAGCGCTATGATTCGGCGCACCAATGAGATTATCGCTATCCTTCACCGTAGAAAGTGGGGAGAGGGACCAATGAGTATTTGCCGCCGAGGCCATAACTTTTAACTGTCGCAGCACGTCTTCAAGCGCTTCCCATCCATCCTGTGGTCGCGTCTCCACGAGCAACGGTAAAATCTGCGCTACCGTGCGGCTGAGTAAAGGAATAGAGGTGAAGACGGTCGAGGACGATAGGGTGCGTAGGTCTATGGAGAGCTGCGATATCTGCCGTACGGAGCTGGATCCGCCATAAGGAAGAGAGGGGCGTTCGCGTTTGCTCTGGTCTGAGGCGAGGGAGAGCTTCTGATCAGCACCCATGGAGCACGATGAAGCAAGTGACTGGAGGAAGCGGCCAGACATGAATGCATGCTCAACTGTGTGCATGAGATGGGTGACAAGGACCTGAAGGGTCCGTTAGGACTTGAGCGAGATAACCTGCCGAGGGACGCACACGGAGCGGTAGCGCAGTTAAGCGTTCTCGGTCAATGTGACTTGTGAACTGACATGCAAATAACAATGACAACGAGAGAACATCCGCTAAAATACATCATTGAGCTTCGCTCAGCACATCTCAAACGGCCGCGCACCTTCGCCGTGCTCAGTCTCCGGACGAAACTCTTTCTCCCAGGCGTCGTCCCTCTGTGCACCGTAAACGTCCATGACTTCTGCCAGCGCGATCACGGCCTCATCTTCCGCGCGCCCACGCGCCGTCCAGCTTCTCCTACCAGCGCTAAGTTCGCCTCGCAGATCGTCGAGGCCCAGAAGTACCCCGCCAGCACCGACGAGCCGTATGACGCCCTGCCCGCCATTCAGCCCCGCAACGACCGCACGGGCCCAGAGGTTCAAACGGACGGACAGGCTCTGCGTGAGCAAGCTCTTCGGCTCCTCCTTCAACACTTGGAGCCGCGCGTGCACAGCGTGGCGGAAGGCGGTTGTTAGCGACGTAAGTTTCGCGTGCGAGAACGGCCGGAAGAGGGGCGCGCTGATGACGGTCGCGCAAAGGGGACTTGGTGTGGCTGTGCGGGAGAGAAAGTGGGTGATAAGGGATTGAAGGGTATCGAGGGGAAGAGGAGATGTGGGCTTGTGGAGATGGCTGAGCAGAATGGTGTATGCTCGGTCGCCAGGCTGGGCCATAGATGCGAAGCGGCAGCCCTCAGGAGACACTCAATAGGTAATGTTCAATAGGATTCTATTCAGATGGATCAAGATATTGAGCAGCCTATGGTTGATCTTGCGGTGCTGCAGGACAATGGTGTCGCCGTGATACGTTCTGGCATGATTCAAAACAGAGTCGCGCATGCGCCAGAGGATTGGTCGCAGCGCAATCACGAGCGCGCGTCAACATGTCCGGCTTCGGCTCCGGCCCGAACCTCTGAAACTTGTCTTTCTCGCACGACCGTGTCGGTGTGCTACTATGTGCAGATTAATATCCGCTCGTCTGCTCAGGCTGCTTAAAAACTGTAAAGAATGCATAATATACATGACTACGTAGGCCCACACTGTGTAAACCTCGATTATATCCAATTAGCCATTTCGTGCTGTCACGAAACAAAGATTAATGTCTGTGTAGAACGAGTTCCAGACCCAGTCATTATCCAACAAGGAGAGCCCGCAGTCATTGTGCCGGGCGCCCCTCCTCGAACATAGAACGTTGTTGTTCTTGACCTTTTGTGATTGATATGGCTGCAGGCCGGCGGAAGGGTAGCCTGTGTGAAGACGACATAGGAGGTGAACAAGCTTTTGAAGCCCAAAGTCCGCGGCCAGAGAGGCGGAGGCGAGCATGACGAGCATAGTCACAGAATGGTAGAGCGTCCGAAAAAAACCGTGTCCGTGGCTGAGCCCTCCAGGTCCGTATGGGAAATGCGAGGCCATGCTCCTTGCGTTGCCGCTATGTTCGAAAGAGCCGTTGTCATCACGTATCTCTTGAAACGTCGCCTTGCCTAGAAGAATTGCAGCAAGAATGTTTTAAATACGGCTCCGCATCCGCAGCAGCAGCCCCGGGCTGTCCAGATTTGGGGTCCCTCGGGAGATTCCCAGGTGTAGCATGTCGGGACTGCGCATACTGCGCGGAACTTGCGCCACGGGTGCACATTGGGGAGGAGCCTGACTTTTCTTGAAAGAAAAGGTAGCAGCATTTTTTGACGTCTGGAGTGAATAATAGCCGCAGTGCCGCATAGATATCCCAAAGAGTCGCCGAGGTTCAGAAAGACCCTGCTCACCAATTGCCAATGACGGCGAGATTTTTTTTTCGTGCCTATTATGATCCCCTATACCTGATTCATAGCAGGTAACACTCAACTAACCAAGTATACGGCGGTCAGCACCGCGCATCACGAAGGCGGCTCAAGACCTGATACATGATGCAACAGCCCGAGGCCTGCTCACAGTTGCAATTATAAGGATTCCCCTTCAGTGGTGGTAAGAGATAGCTCGAGCATAGGACCCTGTTCTTCGTCGCATCATAAGTGATTCCTATGTGAATGGGCGAAGAATCAGCATATGCAAAAGGGAAATGAACAGGCTGCAAACTATCTAGCCAAGCAGAGCTCAAATACGGGCAGAGCAATCCCATGGTGGCAAAGAGTATGGTGAACCTCATGCGGCAAATATCATAGTTAGAGGCATAGAATGACAGTGGGCACATGAGGTGACTGAGCTCGAGGATAGTGGAATGGAGGCCGGAAAATGGCGTGACAGCGACCGCGAAGCTAGATGCAAGGACAGCATATATGCATACGGACCAATATACTGGACCAGTTGACGAGATGGAAGTTAAGCGAGAGCGAGGGCAACGGACGGGAAGTCTATGAGCGTGTCGTACGGACGGCGGTGTCAGTCATGAAGGTGACGTTCGAGCAGATGGCCGGAACATGTCCACAGTACTCTGTGCAGAGCGAAGGGCTAGTGTCGTTTAGCTGCTGTCGCCCGGCTTCGATACTAGGCATGATATCGCCGCCAAGCATTCGACGGAGAGATACAGAAAATGCATTAGTGAGAAAAGAGAGCGCAGCGGGAGGTCTACCGTATGTATTAACGCCGCGACCTATACCATCTTGAGGCGCGTGTTAGGATCTTAGCTCTGCCAATTTGAATGGGTTTCTAGACACCTCCGCGCCCGTATTCCTGTCCAAGTTTACCTCTAGCTCCTAACGCCGCACTGCGCCGTTGACACTGCACTCAAAAGCCTGAAGTTGGTGCAAGGACGTCGTCCCAGGGCGTAATCCTATTCTTGCCTCCTGTCGGCAGTAGTCTTTCCTGGCACACTCGAGCCCGTGTTCTCGTTCCTCCTACGTCGGGACTAGTATGAAACCTTTACCCTGTGCTTAGGCCAGTCTTTGTTCTAGCGGACCTTGAGTCAGGACGTTTCTGCTCTCGATGGCCAGTGCCACCAGGAGATCAGGCGTACCTGCGACTCGCTATGGTGAGCGCCGGTCTTGGTATCCACAGTTGTTTGTCGCAGGTATCATCGTCGGGAATAATGCCTCCGGAGACGTCGAACTTGGTGAGATCCGAGCCACGGCAAAACAGCCGATTTCTGCTCATGCGACGACGCGTGAGCGCAATGGAGTTAACAGGTACTGCAGGTTCGGCTGGCTCGTGCACATATCTGCAGTGCCACTGACCGATGTGAGGCGGGCGAGCGGAGGCACGGTGACGTCACTGCAGTTAATCCGATTGCCTGTCGTGCGCATCGCGACACGCCTCGCTCTCCTGCGCCCCGACAGTCCCTGTCCCTGACCTGCTCCAACTTGTCGATCCTCACGACGACACACACCCCTTTGCGCCCCCCTCGCACCAAGAACCTGAAATGTCATCTCCAGGTCCCGTCCCACGTTACGTCTACAAGATCCTGCCCGGCGCGCCGCCGGAGCCGATGCCGAAAAACATCGCCCTGAGCGACCTCGACCGCGCGGACGGGTTCATCCACCTCTCTGCCGGCTGGCGCGTCCCGCTCACGGCGAACATGTACTTCGCCGACGCGCGCGAGCTCGGGCTCCTGCGGCTCGACGCGGACGTCGCGCGCGGGGAAGGTGCGCGCCTCGCGTGGGCGGATCCCGGGTGAGCCGCGCTTGTTGCGCGGGGATTGTGCGGGCCGCTGACGCACGCGCGCAGGTGCGTGCACATGTTCGCGAGAGAGGTTGGGCAGTGGGCGCGCGTGGGCACGGGCGTCGTGGTGGACGCGCGTACGTTCGTGCGGGAGGAGGGTCGGAGCTGGGAGGAGGTGCTCGGCGCGGAGACGCGTGCTGGGGGGTGGCTCCGCGATGCGGACTAGCAGCCGCGAGGCAAGGCGGGGGTGACTCATGGCGCCTTTCGAAGTTTGCGCGTGTTACAGTTTGAAAGTTTGAGCGTCTGTGTATTGTACGGGACACGGTGATGCGCGGAGCGCCCGGTGTGAGCCTGCGGGTCGTCCGGGGTGATGTCGGCTGAGATCTGCGGTCCGGGTGGAAATGATGATGATGAGCGTCGCGCTCAGCGGGCGGCCTCGTCGCGAGGGAAGGAGGCAATCCGCATCTGTCTGGCGTTCGTATGGGTGCGTCGCAGGGGGTAAGAGACCTGTTGAACGGTACGGACGAGCACGGGGGGATTATAGTACGTGGCAGGGCCGGAGCTGAAAAAGGAAAGGGCGGGGGTGATAACGGAAGGGTGGTGTACCGCGGTTCATTTTAGAGATCGGTGGCTATAGGCGAGAGGGCGGGAGGGAAAGGCTAGGCATATGGGGACTGGTCATGGGGCCAGAAGAACAGAAGACAAGAAAAAAGGACTGAGAAGATAAGTCGTGCCGGTCGAGGGGAGGGGGCGTGAGAGCGGGGAGGATGGGTTCACGTGGGGGGGACTGAATTAGGAAAGCGGGAAGGGGAGGCCGGAGGTCGGGGAGGAGGGCGCCTGGCCTGGAACGCTTTGGCGTTCGTTCGACGACTTCCCGCTCGACGACATCACTCTCCTCCTCCGAGCTCGGCCCTCCTCCCGACCTTCTCTCCTTCCGCCCTCGTCCGCGTCCTCTCGCCGACGACTGTCCAGGCGAATTATACCCTCTCATCCTTCTCTGGCCCTCCTCCGGGCCCGAGACGATGCGAAAATAGCCATCTTCGCACCGTTCCTGACCCCGACACACGCTCCACCAAAGCGTCAGCCCACGACATCCCCCCGCTCGCCGTCCTCCCCGTCCCACCTTCATTTGTCTCGTCCACCATGTCCGCATCGCCCTCGCAGGACTTCCAACATTGGCCCTTGATCACACCGCCCCCCGCCCCTCCGTCCCCGCCTAAACGAAAACGACGTAGAACGACTCCCGCGCGCCATCTCGAGTCTCGTCAGACTATATTCAATCAGTCTGCTGTCGGTCAGTCTCTTTCTATGCTTCCCCTGGTCTCCTTCAGTTCTTCTTGCCGTCCATCATCCTTGTCTCCGTCATACTGCGCGTCGCTCGCTGAGCTCGGGCCCCGTCCATCACCTGCCGTTCCCACCCAATCACCTCTCGCCTCACTTGCTTCCCGCTTCTCGTGCTCACTTGCCCCCTTCCCTTCGTCCAGATGCGGCAAAGACTCAGTGTGCGAATGTCGGCAACGACGTCATCTCGTGTTTCCCCGCCGCTGGAGATGTAGTCCCGCAACATGAACAAGCCTACTTCGTCTGTGCGTAACCAATCTCCCACGTCCCCCGTCGTCCCGAAGCCCTGATGCTTCACGCTCCTCCCTACAGGGAACTCCCGGAGACCACAGTTAACACAGACAAACCTCGTCAACATTTACCTCCTCCGCGCCGGTACGAACGAGATCGTCCTCTCCTGGCTCAACCAGCAGAATCCGACGAATGGCCTCGCGGGAAACATTGGCGTTGACGTTGGTGACGTCTGGTTCCCTAACAATGGCACGTCATGGAGTGGTTCCAACATCACCACTCCGCTATATTTTGTCATCACCCGAGCCGACCAAGGCCTTGACGGCTCGCAGGTGCCCCAAGAGACGTTCAGCGCAGTCCGTACGTGCCTCTGTTACCATGTCCACCGCGCCTCTTTACATCTCGTCACAGAAACGACTTTTGCCGACTCCGTCGTGTCTTCTATGGCTTCAGTATCGTCCGCTTCGAGCGCCTCTGCTGTATCCGCGTCTTTGGCGTCCGCATCATCCGCCTCAGTCGCGTCCAAGTCCGTAGCGTCAGTCTCTTCTGTTTCCGCTGCGGCTGCTTCCTCGATTGCCAATACCAACCCTACTGCTTCACCGAACAGCTCTTCAACTACGCCCGGCAGTCTGCAGCGCGGATCTGATTCGAGTTTTCCCCACTGGGCCATTGCCGTGATCGTTGTCCTCGGCGTCCTTGCCATCATCACTATCACTGCCCTCGGCTTCCTCATCTTGCGCCGTATGCGCCAACGGGAAGCATTGGCAAACTCGCAACGGAACTCGATGGGCTCAGCCTCGCCTATGATCCCTGGAGGTGCTGGCGCGGCATCCCGCGGCGGTCCGCAGTCACCCGCCATGGAAGAGACCCGCAGACTATTCGATCCTCCCGTGTCGGCTGCGGGCCACGCATCACTCAATTCGCCCAACGACGATGCATCAATGACTTCGCATGCACAGTCGCAGGCGCACTCGACGGGCGACTCCGGCCTATTCTCGGGCGCCGACGCGGCGATTATGGCCGACGCGTTCCGGAAGGTGCTTCGCAAGCCCGATTTTGCCGGTCGGCCGCCGATCGAGGAGGGCGAGAGCCCGGACAGCCAGGAGCACAAGCCGGAGAACCAGCTGATGAACTGGGAGCTCGCCGAGGAGGGTCGTGACATCCGCTCGGTCGGTTCGTCGCGCGGAGTAAGGGTTGAGACGACAGACGACGACGGAGGGACGACGCCAGCCGGCCAGCACCAATGATTGCCGCGTCCCGGCGTCGTTGCTTGGTTCGTCTTTACCTCCTTCCGCTTCGTCTTGGGCCACAGGGTTTCTCGATATCTGTATTTCACATAGCCACCCGCCGTCCGCCTACTTGCAGTCATCACCGTATTCGCACTACTCCTATTACGTACACCCCCCTCTCGTATTCGAAACCCTTGTCCCACACCTTTAACCCCCGCCATCTTTTCTACCGCACTTCGAGACCACTTTCGCCGCGCGCCTCTTGCTGCCCGAGCCCCGTATGATTTCCCCCATGTCCACCCCATACGTCTTCCTCATCACGCCCATACCAGCCAACCGCGGACGAACTTCACCCCACTTCGAACTCTCAATCTACAGGTGCTATCGATGTTTATTCCATTTCATTCCGCATTCCGCTCTTCGTCTTGACACCCGACTCCGTCTGTCTGTCCGTAGGCTCCTGCTCTCGCCTCCCGTCTGTGCATACATCCCGGCAAGCCCGCTGCCTGCACGCACCTACCCGCGCCATGAACCTTCCCAGCCTCCGTACTCACGACCCCCCTTGCCTCGCATCCAACTCGCGCGCCTGCGCCGCGCGGAGCACGTTCCTTCGGCCACCCCCTTCGCTACCCCTCGCCTACTCGTTTATCGCTTTATCTTCAGCGCCGGTCCTTTCTACCGAGCCTTTTTCGGTTAGTTTGTATGTACGAATGGTCATGGCCTTCTATTGAGCGGTAGATCTTATGCTCGTACCGGGTGACGTGTGCGAAGGCGGGGGAACGACGGCAGTATGATGGAAGGTGTGACACAATTAGCACAGGCACGCGCTGAAGGACTGGTGCCATGGCGTAATGTTTCCGACGTACGGTACATACGCTCTCCGACAAGAAGCGAGTACACGCCGGTATGCTTCGATGTCCCATCTCGCAGAGCAAATGTCCCATCCCATAGAATATAATAATACAGGCGGCCTAGCTAGTCAGACAGACGCCGGGCCTAAATCTAATGCTTCCTTCCTACAATGTGCTTTAGTCGGTCCATAAGCCCATGATGATGATGCTCTTTCTCCATCTTCTCCATCGGCATCCCCATCCCGTTCTCCATTGGCTGCTGCCGTTGGTGCTCCTCCGTCATCATTTCCATCGCTGCGCGAGATTCTCTGCAGAACGAATCGGGTTGAACAGATCGGGACGGGTGCGGGCGGCGCGCGGGTGCTCACGCGAACTGGACCTTATTCTGCGCGGGGAAAGGATGAGCGGGAAGTCGAGGAAAAGAAAAGGGGGGAGCGGAGGCGGCGGACCTTGTAGAATGCGACGTGATCCTTGATCTGCGCCGCAGCGTCCTTCGGGGTCGGATAGAACCACGCGATGTCGTGGATCTCTTTGCCGTCTACCGTCGCGTCGTAGTACGCTGCTACGCCCTTCCACGGGCACGTCGAGCTGCGCATCGGTCAGCATACGCGGCAAGGAGGGCCAATGAGCGCATGTACCTAGTGCTCGAGCGCGAGAAGAGGTCGAGCTTGACGTCCGAGGGCGGGAAGTAGTGGTTACCCTCGACGACGACGGTCTTGTCCGACTCGGCGATAACCTGGCCGTTCACGATGACCTGAACCATGCCTGCGCGGATTTAGATTCTAACAAAGAAGATTGGTAAAGAGAAGAAGATTGTAGCTGGAGTGTCCGAGCGTGTTTGGCGAGATGAGGTATGTGCCCGCCACTGGATGCGCCTTTATAATCCGCATATCGGGTGTCTCGGCGCAGAGTGCGCGCACGTGAGCGGGGCACCGCCTTGGTCAGCCTCGGTGCGCGTGCGCGCCGACCATCGCGGGGAGGGTAAACAGCGCACCGCTCGCGGCTTGGATCTGATCGTTGAATCAGCAGTTCGGGCGACGCAGGCGGCGGCGTCAGCTGGAGCTGTCGAACGGGTGCGCCCATCGCGGCATGTATCGCAGCTGCTGCGATGCGACAGGGTGCGCAGTGTTGGGTATGCTCAACGCCCGCAGACGAAGCGGTCGGCATCATGAGCAAAGATGACACTATCCTAGCGCGATGTGCGCGACTGACTGGGGAGACGTTACGCCTCGAGAGATAAACACGATCCTCGTGTGAAGGATGCGCGTCTAACAGTGCTGACGGCGCCATGGACCGGTCTGGCAATACAGTGGCCAACAGACGGTCACTTTGGTGACAGACAGACCCTAGGGAGGACTCAGATGAGGAAGGGCCTGTGAAGAAAGGGCTACTGACGACTTGCGCACGGGCCGATTATCCCCCCTTATTGATGATCTGTCGCTCAGACCCTCGATCCGCAGATCCTCGACCGCTAAAAGGGCAGCTCGGCGTGAAGCGTACAGTTCGCGGACAGAAGTCAGCGCTTAGCACTGTAGCTCTCGCAACTACGGCAAGGGGGTCGGACGCCGGCTTATCCTAGAAGAAGTTACTGAACGGTTTGTGCTTTGAACTTCCTCATGAGGAAGGATACTCTTCGTACTATGATCGCAGTGCGCGAAGGCTATCGAAAAGCCAGGACAGGACTGAGATTGTCCTCCAGCGGTTATACAAAAATACACGTGCGAGCCAGCGCACACCAATATATTCCTATCAATCAAGAAAAGGCCGCACCCGCCTACCGCTTTTTTTTCTTCTGTGGGGCAGATGGGGCAAGAGCTTGACCTGCTTTTTTCTTGAGGCAATCTGCACAGTACCAGTGGTCGGGCAACGGCGGCTTGACTTTGACGCAGTCAAGGTGGAACTGGAAAGGCATCAGCACGAGCGAAGCAGAACTGAGAGCGTCGACAAACCCATTCGTAAGCGCACTCGTCATTCTCGCATCCGATCATCTGAGCATAAGCATAAGTAATGGCATGGTGGGCCTGGAAGAAAAACAAACCTCGCCATACGACGGCTTCTGGCAGAAACAGTAGAGAGCCTCGTCGTCGTCGTTGCCATCTGCCATGGCTTCGTCATCGTCTTCACCCTCGGCATCCTCGTCGCCAAGTGGAGATGTCGCCTTTCGGGCCGCAACACCGCGTGCAGGGGAAGGACGGTGGGACTGCTGCTGGGCGATACGAGCCCGCGTGGGCGCTGCTGCCATTGGCGCAGGACTCGGCAGCTTGATGGCGGCGACAGACTGCGTCTGCCCGAGTTTACGACCTATGTCCGGTCTACATTAGGAAGACATCGGGGAACGAAGCGCGGCCACACACGTTTGGGCGGTGGCGCAGCAGGCGGAGCGCTGGCCGTGGTAGTGACGGGTGTGATCGGCACGGCCTCGGGAAGTGAGATGGATGCGGCGCGGAGCTGATCCTGGATGAGTTGTGCTGCCGAACGAGTCGTGTTGACGTATGTGGAAGACGGTCGTAGTGACTCCTCCCCCGAGATTTCAAGAACCCTCGCTAAGTCGTGGTCGAGACGAGCACGCGTGCGCGTAATGAGCGCATTGATGCGCTGGGCGAGCTCAATCTTCTCATCCGTGATCTTCTCTGCCAGTCTGAAGTACTCCTCGATCTTCTGTGGAATTTGCGCATCGCGGGGGGTCATGGGAGTGCCTTCACGCTTCGAATGACGGACGTATTTCTGGCTCTCCTTCTGGATATCTTGTTGGATCTCTGAGAAAGAAAGTGGTTGGTTTTGTACCTCGCCGCGGAGGCGGGTGATGCGCACCCTGAACGCGAAGATCCTTGTGCTTGATCTCCGCAAGCAAGTGAGCAATCTCTTGGGGCAGGTTGTCGAGGGCTATGGCTAGCATGAGCGCGGGCCAACAGGTAGAGACAACGGTCCACAAACAGCTAATGTAGTCGGCAGTTATGACCGCGGCCTCCTCCATGTTAGTGGCGGCCATAGCGATAGAGGCCGGCGGTGGGCGTGGTCGTGGTGGCTTCATTAATTTGAGTAACAGCTGTAGCAAGAAGGGACGATCACGTGTGGCGGCCGTCAAACGCTTACCGGCGTTTGCAGGGCGGCGGAATCCGAGCCCGACCCGACGTTGGTCGTCTGCCGCGCCTCCACTCCTCTGCTCGTTGCCAATCGTCCGTTTTTCCGTCCTGTCTGCGAGAGACCTACCGCGTGCGCGCGGACGATGTCCCAAGGCAGGACAAAATGGAATGTCGACAGCATGATCGGTCCGTCCCGCATATCTTTCATCGTGCGTTCGTGCTCACTCAGCCCTCCCGTTCAGCCGGCGCGGGAGGCGGTCTCGTGTCCAGTATTGCTACATGTCCCCTAGATGTGGTCAAGACAAAGCTGCAGGCTCAGCAAATAGCTCATCACCAAACCGGCTACCTCGGAGTCATTGGTGCGCATTCCTCTACTCCCGTTCATCCTGTGTTCTTATCCTCGTACCAAGGCACTGTACGCGACGTCTTGAAATTCAACGGTTTTCGGGGCCTCTATCGAGGACTTGGGCCGACTATTCTTGGCTACCTTCCGACATGGGCGATCTACTTCGCCGTGTACGACGGTATCAAGGCTCGCTTCGGCGAACCTCCCCTCATCGAGGACGAGCGCAAACACGAGCGTCTATATCCTGCTCCGTCAGCAAAAGGCTATCAACCGGTCATGCGCGAGCATCCCTCAGCTTTACACATCCTGTCCGCTATGAGTGCCGGCGCAACGAGCACCATCTGCACGAACCCGCTCTGGGTGATCAAAACTCGCTTCATGGTCCGTCTGCTTACTGTACTCGGCGGTCGCCAAATCTAACGGCGCCGTGTTTAGACACAATCTCACCACGAGCCGAGATATCGACATTCGCTAGATGCCGCTCTGACCATCTATCGCACCGAAGGCATTGCCGCTTTCTACCGCGGACTTCTACCCAGCCTCTTGGGCATCGCCCATGTCGCCGTGCAATTTCCTCTATACGAGAAACTCAAGCGATACGCTCGTACGTAAAATTTCGTTCAGAATGTAATCGGCTGAGCTGTTCGCATGTGGATAGAACGCCACAATCCTCCAGGTAGCTCGTTACAGTCTTATCAATTCTTACTCTGTTCTGCGACATCCAAGATGGTCGCGTCGGTCGTGACATACCCGCACGAAGTCGTACGGACACGTCTGCAAACGCAGAAACGCCTTTTGATCGACTCCGCGGCACCGGAGATGACAAAGCCACCCGGCATCGTACGGACAGTGCAGAAGATCTTGAAGTACGAGGGTTGGCGGGGGCTTTATAAGGGCTTGTCCATCAATCTGTTCCGTACTGTCCCTAATTCGGCAGTCACGATGCTCACGTACGTGCACACCTATTCTCATGGTCTATGCTGACCGTCCGACCCAGATACGAGTTGCTGATGCGTCACCTCGCTCACCTCAGGACATGAATCATCCTCCTCTCCACGGGCTTCACACATAGATATACCAGTACCTTTCGCGAACTCCACCTACACGCGCAATCTTCTCGCGACAGTGCTCTGTATTTTACTCATCAGGCGCCTACTGGTTTTATTCTCACCACGCCTTTCTTTGTTTAGTGCTTGTATCAACTATACATTCGCCGTTCTTTGTTAAATACCTGGTTATCTGGAGCAGCTTTTTCTGTGTTCTAAGGTGCTCAGCACACCGCGGCACGTCTGTGCACGTGGAAACTCCCGCTTCTTGACACGAAGGGCTAGATACACCTGCCTCTTAATAATATGGGATCCTGCACGAATCGGAGTCTTATAGGGAGGCGGGCAGTAATTTCCTATGATGTTCGCGAGGTAATCTAGGCGAATCTTTTCGTGCGCCTACCAAGGCTAGGTAATCCTGCTCTAGGGCCGTTCTAGTGCCGTACTCTGTATGTCGAACGCGCCTCTGTACTGGGAAAAGCCTTTGAACGATCACCCAGCTAGTAAACGTGATAAAAGGATTGGCAACTGACGATCATTGGCTGGTTGACGCGTAGTACACACAGTAGCGAGTGAGCCGGCAACTGCATGCTAAGGCTACCATAGTAAACGATATGGCTGCGGTTTAGATAGCTAGCAAGGATATGCATATAAAGTGACGCTTGAATCTTACACACAATTCTTTAGGGGAGCATTCAGAGCAAACGCCGAAACCTCGGACTCCTTCCAACCTGCACTAATAATGCCCAGCAAGAACAAGCCTCCCGTCCACCCACTCCACGGCGATCCCGGTGTCAATACCAGGGCCATACCACTTCAACCACTCCTTTATGTCCTCAAGATCCTCGAGCGATGCATCGACGTAGGACGTAAGGTCACTGTTCGTCAACTCTGTCTTGAAGATGACCAAGTTTCCGCGCCAGTCATACTTCAGACCTTCTGGGACCAAGGCGCGGGTGCACCTGCATTCATGGGATTAAATAATGCGAGAAAGCCTGACAGAACACTTACCTGTTCGTAGGAGAACCATCCGCGAGGAAGTTCTCCCGCATGTATATCTGCAGCCGATGTTCAAGCCTCTTCGCGCTGGGATCTCCAGCATTGTTGATCACGACACGCTCGTGGCCGCCTTTGCTACCGAGGTAGATCTTCAGGCCGGCTGCGCCATGAAAGAAAGCGTCTGTGAGCGATCGATTGTTTCCTGGCTCGGGCATGAATTCGGTCGCAGTCGCCACTGGCACGACCTTGGGCATGTCTGAGTCGAACGGCAAGAATATGGCCTGTACAGTGGGGCCAGAGAGAAGGGCTTTGCATAGAGCCTTGTGGGCATCCCAGTCCTAGGGGGTATAGACATTTAGGGGGCCACTGGCATTCACAAAAACAAGACGGCCGGAGGTTACTAACATCTCTCTGGTGCAAAGTGGAGCAGTAGAATGCCCTGCGACATTTGGCGCAGCGCAGTCTACTGGCAAGGTTGCACACAACGCATATCCCGCCCCCGGTGGCTGCCACAAAAGGGAAAGTTGAGATTTAGAGTGTAGCCAGAGAAAGGCAGGAAAAGCAGCACTTGTCCTGGGTTTGCTCGATCTGCCGGAAGCCATATGCGAAGACTTGTCGGAGGGGAGCTGAACAATCAGGGCTCAGATAGAACTATGGAAGCTCTTAAAGGCAGAGGCGTGAGGCAAATAGCGAACTGGTATCTGGGCCATCCGCCGGCGGGTCCGACCTTTGGCCCATCCATGTCTCAGGCTCGACATCGCCAGATCCATTCAACATACTACGTGACATAGCAAGTCCTTAGTCTCTACTATCCCACTGATATCGAGGACACTCAGCTCGACACGTCTCTGCTTGGATATCAAAGAGCAAGATCGAGTTCAGAGGACAGAATTACCTGGTCTGAGATGCAGGTCAGAGAGTAAGCCCAGTGACAACGATCATCTAGGCACACCTGTCACGCTGGTCCCGATCATTGCTCAAAGGCGGGGAAACCCCGCACAGACCCGATTTTTAGGAGAACGACGCGGCGACTGCCACCTTCATCGTCATCCATCGAGGCTTTTGTGCTAGGGAGTAGAGCCGGGCATCCGCGGCGTACACACATAACGTTCGTACTTTGAAGGGCATTCTCAAGGTCCACGATGTGAAGCCATGCTACTAGGCTGTGTCAATTCCGGTAATCCACGCAGATCTACGGCCAAGCCCCGTACACGGCGTTGAAAAAACTTGGTCATGCTAATTAGGTCCCGGAATGTGGGCACTTCCCGGGATATGCATACGTCTATCGTACTAGTTTATTCAAGTACCATACGTCGACGCGAGACTCGAAACTTCAGTGGTCGCCACCTTCGTATTCATCCTCATCTTCTTGTCACGGTCTCTCCGCTCCGCCTCAAACCTCTCACACTCTTCTCCTACATTGTATGCTTGGAGTTTGTTCGCAGTCACGGTGGTCGCCAGTCTGCTGTCATAGTAACGCCCAAATGCGTCCTGTGAATAGTGCGAGAGGTTGTCAATTGGTTTTGCGGGCGAGTCAGGTCCATCCTTTTTACCATCATGAGGTTACACACAAAGGGAGCGGAGACCGGTCACACACCTTCCAGCCATCATCAGGGCGGGGGTCTTCCTGGGCGGGCTGTGGAAAAACCATTAGTGTCCTGCCGACGGCGGTTCTGGTATGGGGATGCACTGATCGCGCCGTTCGGTTGGCTTTCTTAGTGACGGGCAAATTTGAAGGTGCCTGGTGTCGCGAACGCATCCGAGTCCGAATTGTTGAGAGTAATATGGACCTGCCAGCTCGCTGTGGATCCTCACCCTAGGTTCAGTTCGTCCACACACCGAGACAAAAAGAAGCGGCGGGCCTCTTAAAATTGTACTCGTACTTGATCGCGGTTTCGTTATTGGGGCAATCCTCGCTAATTTGATGGCTAGAGTTCTACTCTTCATCCTGGTTCCATACTTGCAGGGAGTGATTTCGGGGTCATCCTTCTGTTCAGCATCTAGTTTGCATCGAAAGGACGTTGCCGCAGCCGTGGACGGTAACACGAGACACGCCACACAGGTTCTCGACCGCGTCCGTCAGGATAGACGATCTCGTAAATCACCTCTGTTTGGTCCAAGTGATAACCAGACCAGCCAAAGAGGGATCGGAAAAGCGTATACAGATGGGCAAAAGTGTAGTTTTGAGAGACGCGCACGATACGAAACACGCCCTTGAAGCGACATAGACAGAAGTATAAACGTGAAGAGATCCGCCGTTGGTCTCAGGAGGGTGTGGTAAGAGTCAAGTCCACGGGGTTTCTTGGTAGTGAGAGGAGAGTGGATACCTTCGTCGTCGAATTCGAAGCCGCCGTGCATCGAAGCTGGGCGTTTCGGCGCTATGCGTTCCTATGCACGAATGCCGCTTGTACTTGCTGATGGCTGGTTTCGATCCGCGCACCCTGTGCGCCATCTCTGACTTGACCTGTGACTTCCTCATGCCCTCTGAACTTGAACGTTATATCTCAGACAATGCCCTCCGGGTGCGTAATAACTGCTCTTAAGTAGAGACCTCACGCTGATTTTACTCAGTTCTTTGGCCTTTCCGACAAGAGTATTGTCAACTACGTTATAGCGTCAGGTGCGCCAGCACTCTTGTTGTTGCCTGTCTGCGCCCTAACTAAGATACCTTTCAGCGTCTTCCTCGAAGTCACCAGAAGCTCTTTTTTCCGCACTCAACGCATCCGGTCTTCCAGATTCTCCTGCCGCACATTCATTCGCCTCCGAGGTCTATAAACTTGCCCCGCGCAAGCATAAATCGAAGCGCCCAGAGGACCTCGCGCGCAAGCAGGCGGAGAAGGAGGCCAAGCTTCTCCGAAATCAGCAGTTCTCCTACTTACTCGACGATGATGTTCGTCGCAAGGATATCACCGAGCTGAAGGAGAGCTCACACGGCACCAGCAAGGAGAAACGCGACCGGGAGCGGCACGCTCGCAAACGTGAGACTGATGCACGCGACTGGGAGAGCGATGAGGAGGCGAAAGTGCGAAAACGGCGGAAGGGTGAAGAGGGCGAAGAGGACAGGCAGGTCGACGGGTCCGCGGACGAGCCTACGGAATTCATGGAGGTTGAGGATGAGGATACGCGCCGAGAGCGTGAGCGTCTTGAAGATCTGCGCGACCGCGACGAGTTCGCACAGCGCATGAAGGAGCGCGACAGGGACCGGACGAAGAAGATCGTGGAGGACCGCTCGTCTAAAGTCTCTGGTGTGGCGGCTGAGGCTGCTGAACGACGCCGTTTAGCCGACGACGGCATCGCGCGCGCCCTCGCTATGCCCAATCTTCGTGAGCGCTCGCGTCAGGAGTATCTGACAAAACGTGAGCTTCAGCAGGTCGAGCTCCTCCGTAAAGAGATTGCCGATGACGAGGCGCTCTTTCGTGGCATGCGTGTCTCGAAGCGTGAACAGCGCGACCTCGAGCACAAGAAGGAGGTCCTTAGGCTTGTCGAGGAGCGTCTCAAGATCGACGATAAATGGGACGGGTATATGCTTCCCGAAGACTACCTCACCGAACAGGGCAAAATCGATAAGAGGCGCAAGAATAATGTGCTCTATCAGCGGTATGAAGATGCTAAGCCGAAGGACGGCGAGTTCGTAACGGATGTCGACCAGTGGGAAGCGAGCCAGACCAGGCACAGTGCGTTCAAGGTTGGCGCGATGGACAAACCTGAGCTCGTTGACGAGCATGAATACGTTTTCGACGAGAGCCAAATGATTCAATTCATCTCCTCGGAGCAGATGGGCGGCGAGGGCCAGGTCAGCGCGAAGGACAAGATTCTTCAACAACAGATTGAGGAGGCTGAGAAACGGGGTCTGCTTTTCTCTCGTATTCTTTCACAGCAGTATGTTGATCAGTTTATGCAGTTCAATCAATTGAGACAACTCGCAAATCTCTTCCCATCTACGAGTACCGGGAACAACTGCTAGACGCTATCAAAGAACATCAAGTGCTCATCGTTGTCGCAGAGACGGGGTCCGGCAAGACGACACAGCTTCCACAGTACCTTCACGAAGCCGGTTATACGGCAAACGGCATGAAAGTGGGCTGTACTCAGCCTCGTCGCGTTGCTGCCATGTCTGTCGCCGCTCGCGTTGCCGAAGAAGTCGGCACCAAAGTCGGTTACGAGGTCGGCTATTCCATTCGCTTCGAAGACGCGACGAGCGACAAGACGGTCATAAAGTATATGACGGATGGCATGTTGCTCCGAGAATTTCTGACGGAGCCCGACTTAGCGTCCTATTCTGCTCTGATCATCGACGAGGCTCACGAGCGGACGTTGAGCACGGATATTCTCTTTGCCCTTGTCAAGGTATGTTACAGCGAGGTATCCACCCAGCTGCGGTAGCTAAACATATATGAAGGACATTGCACGATTTCGGCCAGAAATGCGACTCCTCATCTCCAGTGCTACCATGGACGCCGACAAGTTTAGTGAGTATTTCGATGAAGCTCCTGTCTTTTATGGTCAGTTTGTGTATTTAAATCTTGTATGATTGTTGTTGACGGTCCTCAGTCCCTGGTCGCCGATATCCCGTCGACATCCTCTACACACCTCAGCCGGAAGCCAACTACCTCCATGCCGCCATTACCACCGTGTTCCAGATTCACACAACGCAGCCTAAAGGCGATATTCTTGTCTTTTTCACTGGCCAAGACGAGATTGAAGCGGCGCAAGAGAACCTTCAGGAGACGGCCCGCGCGCTCGGTAACAAAGTCCCAGAGCTCATCATTGCTCCTATCTACGCCAACCTTCCCAGCGACATGCAAGCGAAGATTTTTGAGCCGACGCCTGAAGGTGCTCGCAAGGTTGTTCTTGCGACTAATATCGCGGAGACGTCCATCACTATTGACGGTGTAGTGTTTGTTATTGACCCTGGTTTCGTCAAACAAAACTCGTATAACCCAAGGACGGGGATGTCGAGTTTGGTTGTCGTTCCAGTGAGCAATCTCGAACATGCGTTTCGTCGTCCATATCATTAATATCCCGTCCAGTGTTCTCGCGCGTCGGCAAACCAACGAGCAGGTCGAGCAGGCCGTGTCGGTCCGGGAAAGGCCTTCAGGCTATATACCAAGTGGGCTTTCGAGAACGAGCTGGAGGCAAACACGGTCCCAGAGATTCAACGCACGAACCTCGGCATGGTCGTTCTCTTACTCAAGTCTCTGGGTATTAATGACCTGATTGGCTTCGAGTTTATGGATCCCCCACCCGGAGAGACTCTCATGCGCGCCCTTGAACTGCTCTACGCCCTTGGTGCGCTCAACGACCGTGGTGAACTGACCAAACTCGGACGTCGTATGGCGGAATTTCCCGTTGACCCAATGCTCTCGAAGGCGATCATCGCTAGTGAACAGTATTCCTGCACGGATGAGGTACTTACCATCATTTCTATGCTTCAAGAATCCTCGTCGCTTTTCTACCGACCGAAGGACAAGAAGCTTCATGCGGACCAGGCGCGGCAGAACTTTGTACGCGCAGGCGGCGACCACTTCACATTGCTCAACGTGTGGGAACAATGGGCGGACACGAATTATTCACAGCAATTTTGCTACGAGCAGTTCTTGCAGTACAAGAGCCTGTGCCGCGCGCGCGATATTCGTGATCAGCTGGCGGGCCTGTGCGAACGAGTAGAGATTGTCGTGACGAGCAACCCCAACTCGAACGATATCACGCCTGTGCAGAAGGCGATTACGGCTGGGTATTTCTACAATACGGTACGGCCTTTCATACCGTCCCAGTTAACCGTAGCTGATGTGTTTTTTGTAGGCATCGCTGCAGAAGAGCGGTGATTCATATCGGACGCTGAAGACCAGTCAAACTGTCTACATACATCCGTCATCAAGTCTCTTCCAGCATCAGCCACCAATCAAGACCGTCCTGTATTACGAGCTCGTTATGACTTCGAAGTCGTACCTTCGGCAGGTCATGGAGATCAAGCCGGCTTGGCTGCTTGAAGGTATGTTCCACTCGAACCACTGGTGTATGAGCTTTCCTCTGAATGTGTCCCGCCACAGTTGCGCCGCATTACTTTAAGCCCGCAGACTTGGAGCAACTGGCAAAGGGAGACAAGAAGTTGCCCAAAATAGCTGGAGCAGCGCCGTCGAACATTGTTGGACCTACATGATTATTTAGCAGTATTTTATGTCATGTCATGTAAGTTGAGATAGTTGTACTTTTTTGGGCTGTGGACGTTTCGTGACCGCTGTTGTGTAAGGATATCGCTGGAAGTTATTCATGCCAGCTTCGTGGCTACGTCTTGGTTCAGGGACGCTGTTACAGTGCTGTTACTCGACTGCTCAGCGCGTGACGTAGTAGGACTTAGTGTCTCTTGAGCGCACGTCACTTGAAACTTCTTGTCCGCAACCTTTATGGATGAATCCCGGTCTTCAAAATTCAACCGCTCTTCTCGGAAAGACAACGATCCCGGGCGAGAGCGACACAACAAGAAACGACACAGACATGACAGGGATGATGACGGGAAGAAGCACAAGAAGCGCAAGGGCAAGTCGGAGAGCAAGATCATCGACGAGGACCCGGAGGATATGTGGGTAGAGAAGAACATCGACATTGATGGCGAAGTAGTACGTTGTTTACATTTCAAACTCTGGTCTGACTTCGAACATAAGTAGAACCCAGTACAGGATATTCCTACTGCGGAGAGCCTCAAGCTGACGTCGTGTGCATATGAGAAATCAGACGACCCGCCTGCCCTGCCATCCTTACCTCCAGAGCCATCCCTGAAGCGTGATGAATGGATGCTCGAGCCTTCTATCGGAGAAGTGTCCTCGTCCACGTCCAGACCGAACCTGAGGCTTTCGGCCAACGAGGAAAGCATGATTGAGAATTACGGCGATGCCACTGTCAATTTGCGTACCCTGGGAGGTAGTGTTGATTTCTTTTCTTCTTTGGGTAGCGAGAAGGTCAGGAGGCCTCCTCCCGACCGCCCAAACCCAGATGAGGTACGGGTTATGCACGGCTTCGCTCTCGACCTCTGGTTTACCCTTTATAGCTCCAGATCAGCTCTAAGGAGCTCAACACACAGCTCAGGGAAGGTAAAGAGCTATCACAGTACACCGACCCTTCTCTGCGGCTTAAAACCACGGTTCCCGGTGGCCCTGGCTCACAATGGCGTATGATGCGCCTGCGACGTGTTTACGAGACTGCGGAAGAGGAGAACCAGCCCGTCGAGGAAGTCGCCGTTGAGCGATTCGGATCCCTCGAGGCCTTCGAGCAGGCGAAAGAAGAGCGACGCATTCTTGATGAGCGAGAGGGTCGTCCGGCCGAGCGCGGTAGGTCAGCGGATAGGTTGGGCGCTGGAAAAGACAGACGCCGGGGTAAGTTCGGTAAAGGCGGCGAGAAGGGCTTCATGTTCACAGACGCCGGTGGGAGTGGCGCTTCGAGCCGCAGCGAGTCTTTCAGACGCCCGGCAGCATTCAACGACACTGCACCATCGACGCCTACACCGGGTCCCAGCCGGCCTCGCTACGATGCGCTACGCATGTCATCCTCTGGTCCTGCGACGGGTCCACGTACCCCCATACCGTCGGTCATGACGCCGCAGGCTTCGATCCTGTCGAAACGCGCAATATCGCCATCTTCTCTCAACAAACTACAAGCAAGAGTTTTACGGGCAAAATTAATGGGTGGACCGGAGGCAGTGGCATTGGAGAAGGAGTATGAAGAGGCGTTAACGTATATGAATGAGGGTGGCGTAGACGATGACGGGAGACAGACGCTTGTCGAGGTGTTGCCGACGCTTGACGGACGGGGAAGGCTTTATGATGTAGGGCAAGGTAAGAGCAATGAGGCCCCTCTTCCCGGTAATCGCAAGGAGAAAGACAAGGTAAAACTCACAAACAATGCCGCTATCTTTCTTAATCTCCATAGATCGAGACACGCGATTCGAAGACTGGCGACATCGTCCGCTATAATGCGGACGATGACAAATTGACATTGAGTGATATGCTTCGTCAGGAGCGATTTGGGGCGGGTATGGCAGACCAAAAGAACTTGGATAGCCAGCTGGCTAGATCTATCATGACCGATGGTAGCTTTCAGGTGCACCGGAGTTCTTCCACCTCTCGTTGCTCAGATTACTCACTGATTGGGACATAGAACGATCTCGAGTACATGGATGACAACGCTGAGCAGCTAGGCCGTCAGAAGATGCGCTCGGATGCAATGAAGCGACAGTTCGCGATCAACGGTTCATACAACTACCTTTTTTCTGGCCAAGCCTATTAAGCCTTCAAGACAGATTACAAACGGACGCAAAAGGTCCTTGCATCGTGTCCCTACTGTTATGGAGAAGATGACTCGCCGCCGAAGGCGCCTGTAGTCGCTCTTGGAACCCGCGTTTACCTATGCTGTACCACGCACGAAGAGCTTGTACTTGGCCATTGTCTCATCGTGCCTATCCAACACCATCTCACCATGCTGGAAGCTGATGATGATGTATGGGATGAAGTGCGGGTGCGTGTGCGTCATATACACACAGGCTCGGGTTGACTGTCTGTGTAGAATTTCATGAAGAGTTTGATGCGCATGTTTGCAGAACGGGACCAAGGAGTCGTCTTCTACGAAACCGTCTTGACTTTCAAGTGGCAGAAGCACACTGTCATTGAGTGTGTACCCATGTCCTGGGAGAAGTTCGATGTGATCCCCGGATACTTTAAGGTCCGTCGCCTTCGAGCTCTCGTATCAATGATTCTGAAGAAATATCCAACGGCAGGAGTCCATTCTGATGAGCGAGACTGAATGGTCGCAACACAAGAAACTCATTGATTTTTCGACTCGGGGCGGCTTCCGTCGCATGATGGTGCCCAACCTGCCATATTTTATGGTCCAGTTCGATCACAAGGGCGAGAAGGGCTACGGTCACGTCATTGAGGGTACTGCAGAAGCTGTGGGTGACCTGGATGACCCTATGGACGAAGGCGAAAAGGGCGGTGGCGAGTTCCCTCCGTGAGCGTTGTTTCGTTTTCCTTCAATGCGCTGCCCGCTGAAGACAAATCTGCAGCTATTTTGCGGCGGAAATAATTGGGAATGTCCTAGAGATTGAGCCACCGGGAAAGTGGAGGCGACCACGGCGACTGAATTTTAGTCAGAATAAGGATCGGGTAGCAAGGTTCAAAAAGATGTATGACCAATTCGACTGGACACGACTATTGAAGAAGTCGTAACTTTCGCTAGACAGCATCCAGCTCTTCCGTTGAATTACTTTACAGTCTGCTCACTTATACACTGTTCCTGCAAGCCTAACGAAGCTTTGCGTCTTTGTGTAGAACGTAAGAAAGCGGCGGCATGTGTGCGAATATAACTTGAGACCAGGTCGCGTGATGCTACTCGGGGCCTTCGTGAACACCCCTCGTCATTGGGCCGAACGACCACCATCGCTCAGCTCACATCCCACGAACAACGCTTTGTTCTGTCCTAGTCTAATACACAGGCGGGACCAATGATGAGACTACTTAATTCTTACACCAGACTGTTTCGTACGATCTCGCTCACGAGAAATGCTGGTTCTCGGGAAGAACGTAGTTTCCACACCGTGTCGCCGAAACCTTCCGAGACGCAACTACGCCGCGCATACCTCTACGGTACGCTGCTTTGAAGCCGTTAATAGCTTCCCCGCGCCAAAATCACTCCTTCCACCAAACAGTGCCTTGCTCTTCAGACCGCATGCTCCAGAAGTCTCTCACTACTCATGCAGACACGATTATCTACGACCTCGAAGATAGCGTCGCACCTTCAGAGAAAGACAAGTCAGCTGCAAGGGAAAGATTATCGAGCTTTCTCTTGTCCACGAGACCGAGCGAGCTGCCCAGATCAGCGCGAATTGCTGTGCGCTTGAACGACATCACAACGCCATTTTTCGAACGTGATCTCGTAGCTGCTGTTCGTGGTATCTTCGTGCCCGGTATTCTAGCCACTGACGTATACAGCTGCACAACCCCGTCATTCGTACCCTAGTTCTTCCGAAAGTCCACTCGGTCGATTACTTAGCGCGCGTGGCGTCTGTCATAGGATCGTATGGTGGAGGCCCGCCGGACGGCCCCATCGAGCTTGTCATCAGTGTTGAGAGTGCGCGGTCGCTTTGGAACGTCGGCTCTCTTGCAGGCTGGAGAGATTCAGGCAATAAGATTGCTGCCAGCGCACTATTGGTGAGTGTTACGTGTTGAATATGCGCATGCAAGACCTCATTGTCCATAGTTCGCAGCTGAGGACTGTAAGCATAGGCTTGGCGTGAGAGTCTAGGGCTGAGTATGCCTTAGACTGTGCGGATACATCTATCGTTCGCACTTTCACGCGTCAAGAACTGCTCTATACGCGGTCGCAGATTGTTGTAGCAGCAAAGGCTTTCGGACTCGAGGCCATTGACATGGTTTGGGCTTCAATAAGGGGATCGACGCCGCTCACCGTACTGGTTAGGTTTGTGTAAATTACAAAGATACTGCATACCTGCGGGAAGAATGCGAGGACGGCCGCCGGCTCGGCTTCACCGGAAAGGTGCAGACGGCTTGCGTACTGAGCTGATATGTGCTGATCCTGCCCATGTAGCAAGCCATTCACCCAGCGCAGGTCGACATCATACACGAAACCTTCGTACCGACCGAAAAGGGCATGTATCCTAGTAATAGTCTATGCCCTTCCAGGCTAGCCTCACAGTCCTGCTGTAGAAATCTATCGCGCTGCAAAGATAGTACATCAAATGGAGCAAACCCATGCCTCTGAGCGTGGAGCTGTCGGGCTGGATCTGGATGACGGCAAAGACGGTAAGGAAATGATTGATGCTCCTATGCTGAAGCAGGTACGTCATGGCTATACTGGATTGAACGTAGCCTCATTAACCCACCCTAGGCGGAGAACACGCTTCGCACTGCTCGAGCAGCGGGTCTACGAATACCAGAATTCTAAGGCAGTTTGCTTTGTTAGGCACGCGCCTAACTTAGACTCGATCCGTGCATTGCTCCACTTAATATTTTGTACATTAATTTCCCTGCGTGGATCTCTTGTCACTATAAAACTCGCTTATGGATTTAAACGCATGCTTAAAATCTGTAGCACAAACGACTGAATCTTCAATCCACCTGGGCAGTTTCTTCAGTATTCGATCTTTGTGATATCGCTCGTCGATCAGCACTAGAGCCGCCCAATCGTCCTTGTGGCGGATTGCACGGCCTGATTGCTAAATCAACCAAAGATTTTTTGGCTTAAGAGGAAACATACCAATGCTCTGGTTAACACTATTCATACATATATTTTCATAAAGCTCTAACCCTGCTCGTCCGTATAGTGTTGTATCGCCAACAGCACTAGTTCCGGCGAGACGATCGGCATATTTGAGGCGTTCCTGTAGCTCGGGAGAGCCGAGATTGGGAAATGGGAGCCCAATGATGACAACCATACGTGCTAAGTTATCTGAGAAGTTGAGACCTTCGGATAACTTTGCACCAACGACGGCGAAGAGGATTGCACCAGTTGTACCCTATCCAACGCTCAGTCTACGCGCCGGCATGAATGGAACAATACTTTCTGGGCTGTGAATCGCAGAAGAATAAGAATGCAAAATAGCTGGTACTTCGGCCGAGGCGCTGGGTTCGGTGAAGACCTCAATCTGTATATCAGTGGCTATGGCCGAGAAGGTGCTTGTTCTGGACTGACCTGTTTCTTCTTGTGAATACTATCTAACAACTTCACCTCTTTCCAAAACTTCATAGACTGGTTCAAAGCCTTGTATGTGGGAAAGAAAACGACCATGCCTCCCGGGGTAATCCGAGTGAAATTGAGCAGTGTTTGCCCTAGCTCGGACAGCTGTAAATCTTTCAGTTTCTATGTGGGAGGTGAAGAGGAAGAAATTATTGACAAGAGTATGATCTTGGAGACTAGATGCACTTAATTTCAGAGTACGTTTACTTGGTGCTGCTTTGAGAGCAACTGCCCGCAGGTTGGCTTTTGGGATGATATGTCCGCAGGAGAACGTCGCTATTTGATTTTTGTCCGTGTAGCGGAAGAGGTTGTTGATCAGATCGGACATCTTGAAGGGTGCCATCAACATTCTTTCGCTAAAGAAAAATGGAAGTACGGACGGGAGACATCGTTCCTCCAGCTAGAATGACCGACCGGGCGGTCTCGACGACTTCACGGAAGTGAGGCGCCGGGTTCAGCGATTGATATTTGATCTTCGCTCCCTCAGGGCCAGCCGTGGACGGCGGTGTGAACACAATTCGGCCATCTGCTTGTCATCGGCACATGCCAGAGCGCACGCGGAATGCATACTCACCGTCTTTTGCTTCCGCCAGCGCAACAACAAAGTCCTGTACGATGAAGAGAGGCGGCTGACCCACAGCCTGTCTTCTTATCGTAGAAGGTTGGCCTACGATAGATTCCTTTTTGAGGGAGTAAGATGCGATTTTCCGAGCCACCTGACGAAGATCAGAGCCACGAACATCGCGCGGGGATATAGAACGAACTCTGCTGGTCTTCAGATATGTCACGATCTCTGGGATGTTGACGCCATCCAGGTTACGACCGAGTCTGGATAAAACCTCGGGCACTGTTGTAACCTCCATGAGTCCCTGGTTTCGCCGGTCCAACATCAAAGACTGTAATTGCTTCAATAGTAGATGCAATCGCTGAAGGTGAAGCCGGTGACGCGAAGCAAGTCGATTCCCGAATCTTTCCAAATAATCGCCTAATTGCATGATGGAAAGGTCCAGTTTGTTCAACGGAAGTTCCGCCGTTGTCAAATCGAGTAAAGACGATGTTAAATCTACTCAAACGTCAATGCGTGCTTAGGAATAAACAGGACAAACGCACTGTGGGCCTCATCTACAATAATTACGTGTCCGGTCAGATCTATTTTCAGCGCTTCGCGAGCGCTGGATTGCAGAAGAAGATTATAGGGCAGTGTGACCAGCTTCTCAATGTATACAAATGAGCTCCAGGACGTGAAACATGGAATCCGGAGCGCACCTCGGCTTGCGGAATGGCAGCTCGCGAAGCAAAATAAGGGCAAGTATGTGCACTCTGACCAGCGACGACTAGGTCCTCGATATCCTTTGGAGAAGCCAGAATCTGATCACGGAAGTCATGTAGACGGCTCTCTTCTCCTAATTTGGGAAGATATGGACACCACTTCCCACTGCCAGCTCAAAAGAAATGAGTCAATATCGTGGCTTTTATCCATGGTATGAGAAACATTTACCTTGGAGAAGCTCTCGACAGCTCTCGTCTATATCGCTACTCTTTGCTTTGAGTTCTTCATTTATACAGAGCTGTTTGCGGGAGCCGAGCGTGACCACTCGAGATTGAAGCCCTTGAATGTCGCTTTCCGATGAAGAGAGAGTCTCAAAGGTCCTCTTATTACTCAGAGGAACTGTAGGTACGTTGCCTTCTGGCGGGTGCTTAACCCTCCGAAGCTTCTTAAGCTCTGGTATGACTTGAGCTAGCTGGGAGTGCGTTCGGGACGCATAGAATACTTTTGTACACGCGGGCTTGTCTTCGTCGGCGCCGGAAGTGGACGAATTACGTCTGGAGGAAAAAAGACGGCCGTTAAGCGGATGGATAAGCTAGGGATAAATAACTTACCCGGACAGCAGCGCGAGAGCCGATGCTGCGACACCTGATGTCGGACCTTCGTCGGGAAGGAAAATATCGTCGTTATCTTCCTCCTCGCCGACGTCGGGTCTCTGCCAAGGTATCAGTCATTACAAAGTTTTTGAAATGAATAGAAAGTAATCACCTGTTTTTTGCGGGCCCTTGCAGCGGACATGCGGCGTTGCGCTTCTTCACGTCGCCGAGCTTCGGATAACTTTTCCTCGTAGTCTCGTTCCTCGGCTTCAAGCTGACGCTGAAGGCGTGCACGCGTTTGAGCGAGTACCCAGGCCGGTTCACCTGTTGCCTGTGTCGGCGAGAGCATGAAGAAATGAAGATATCCTACCGTCTGAGGTGCCCACAGATAGAGTCTCTAGTTGCCCTCTCCGAGCTCGATCCCGGTGATCGTCGAGCCAAGTTATTGCAGCACAAAGCAGGCTCGACGTTTTACCCTGATGGTGCCACATACAGTTAGCCCGCGTATGAATTAGAAGCAGCCCTTACAGTGCCTGTAGGACTCTCGATAATAGCAACTTTGCGGTTTTCGATCGATGTGTAGAGATGGCGCATGAGTGAGACCTGGATGTCATAAGGGAGATTGTAAGGAAACTTGGGAAAAGAATTCGGAGTTTCTAAGCGCAGCTCCAAGGGAGCGTGGTTCATCGTTGTAGCAGCTCAACGTTTAGAGGTTGTAGTGGTCATCAACTATGAACATGATGGGCGCATCCGACTGACATCCGACGCGTTGGTCACAGCACCGTCACGGCACGTGCTTTGTGATCCTACGTGTCAAGATCACGCCACCAGATCGCGACAAACTCGGCGCACGCGACCGTCGACGCGCCTCTGACATTCTCGTCCTTTTCAGCTGACACCGATGACTGCTTTTGACGAAGGACGCTGCCGTGCAGAGCTTGCTGAGAATTTTCATGATGTTCCCGGCTTCGATGATGCCTTCATTGCCGGCTGTGGGTGATATCTTCTTCACTCGCACCGACTCACTGAACGACTGGCGCAGGCCTTCGATTGTGTGAAAGCCATAACTTGACTGGAGAGGATCTGTTCTTCAAATGGGAAGCTTCTACTCTTGGCATGGGCCGCGTCATAACTGAAAGGACCGTCGCCAACGTCACGGCCATTGTCCAAACCGAGCTCGCTAAAGCACGCAAGCAACAGATGCAACAGCAGACACGGTTCAATGGCGCCAGTAGAGGAAGGCCAGGAATAGATCCTTTCTTTGGCAGACGGCATGCTGCGCAGATCGGACCAACATCTTCACTTCTGTCCGCTAACCAACTTCTCCAGTCTACCAGCTCAGGGAGTGTATCATCTATTGCTCGGCATAAGGTTTTGCTAGGATTGGATGTTGAGGGAAGAAAAGACGAATGTGCGTAGCTGCAAGCTCTTTTGCATACCGTCTCATAGATCTTTATAGACAAATACATGTATGAAAAAGTAACTGATAGAAGCGAAGGTGTGTATCATCTCTGTAGATCTATGAGCTATGATCCCTCACGGCGTGAGTGAGTTCTGGACGAACGTATAGACGAGTTCGGTGTGCTCATCAAGAAATATTACAAAATCTCGGATTTGGGAGACCCGAGCCTTTCGACTGATGTACGCGATTTACCCCAGCGATTGGAGTATATGTTCAATCACTCTACTAGGACGAAGTCGTGATTGTAGGACGGATAGTTCTGGACCCAGAGTCATCCTCTTCAAACGCAGCGAAGCTAAACGAAGCAAGCGTCTGTCTAGAATCCTCGCGCATGATGGGCTCTGGCGTTCGCATACCTGTAAAATTCGAGCACGATCTCAAGATCCGAGGAGGTTTAAGAGGACAGGGTGGTATAGGCTTGTTTCCCGGCGCAATGGTAGCATTCAAAGGCAAGAACGGTGGTGCAGGATGGTTTTCTGTCAGCGAGATTTTATCTGTAAGCCCGTATCACACCTTCTCCTACATTTCCCTGAGTATACAAGCTCCCACCTCTCTCACTAGCCGACCGATCCGCGTATAACTCCCTCAAGGTGGAACATAGGGACGACTTGAGCTTTTCCATGATCGTTGCGTGCGGTCCCTACACCTCAGAATCAAGCCTGGACTTCAAGCCATGGAAAGACTTGCTCGACAAGGTCAAAATGGACAGGCCAGATGTTCTTTTACTGGTATGGAACCTAACCATATTGCCCATTTTCTCTATCATCTAATCCCTTATAGCTAGGACCGTTTTTAGACTGCCTTCATCCGGTGTTCAAAACAGGAGAAGTGAATGATTTCCCCGATGATATTTTCAGACGCGCCTTTTCTCAAGAACTGACTGACTTGGTCGCTGCCGTGTCACCTCCGCCACTGGTACTTCTTGTCCCAAGTGTGCGAGACGTTCAAAGTGAGCATGCTGTCTACCCTCAACGTCCCCTCCGAAAGGATCTTGTCAATTCTCCGGTAAAATTTTGCATTAGCAGTCTACCGTCGTGCTTAATGTGCCCGCAGAGCATCAAGATGCTGTCGAATCCAGCTCGATTTTCTATCAACGGAGTGACATTCGCGGCTACAAGCGTCGACGTACTGTTTCATCTCAAGAAAGAGGAATTTATAAAGCGCGCAGGGGAAGTGGACACAATACCTGTTGCTGAGACTAGCTCTTCGACGGATGTCATGTCGAATTTGTGTCGACACCTGACTTACCAGCGGAGGTTCGTCAATTCCATGCGAATGATCAGCAAACTGATAAGATGCCCGTCAGTTTCTATCCTCTCTTCCCTACCCCCTTAGATTTGGCTCAAGAGACGAACTTGGACATTTCTCACTCGAATGCACTAGATCTCTGCACTGGGGCTGAGGCTACGGTGCCAGATATACTCATTGTGCCCAGCCGCCTGAAACAGTTTGCGAAGGTGCATGAACACACTTGATCTGAATGTTCGGTCTAACAGTGCGCAGAACGTGGACGATACGATGGCTATCAATCCCTCGCACGCCTCTAAGGGCACTTTCGCTGCCGTGTTCTACGAAGGTGAAGGACCAGGGCCCGCCGCTCGGCGACTGAAGGTTGCGATTGAAAAGCTATAGGTCTTTGTTGCATCTACACGTACTCGCTATATTCTGTTACCGAAACTGCTGTGTCTGCTTTGTATCCTTGCGGAATGAATTCATGTGTGCGTCCGTAGTTCGAGTGTGGGGTTAGGGTCTGTCTCGACACGTTGATCACTTCACGAGTTTCGAACGGACCCGCACGAACGAACCCTACCTTTGCACAGTCTACATTAATCAACCATGGGTGCTGGTCAATCGACCGTGTCTGATGCTCAACCCCCAGGGCGCGCACTGCACATCTTGCGTGTTACACCTTCATCTCCAGCCTCGCAGACCGACATCGAGCCATTCTTCGACTTCGTCATCGGCTTCGAAGGCGACTCCGCCGTGGCAAGAAAAGCTGTCGACGCAGCGGGACTAGAGAAAATAGTAGAGAGCCACGAGGGGAAGCTTCTGAATCTATTAGTGTGGAATAGCAAGAGGCAAGAAACTCGAGGTGTGTACGCTGGGCGTCGTTGCTTTGCGGCATCGGTGACACCCAGCATTAGCTGTGCCTATTGTCCCATCCCGCGAATGGGCTATTCAGAGCCCGACCTCCTCTTCTGTCAATCCTCGAGAGCCGGATTCTGAGCGTCAACCGTCGTTGCTTGGCCTCAGCATGCGCATGTGCGAACCTGGGTTCGCGATAGACAATGTCTGGCACGTATTGGATGTTCTAGAGGGCAGTCCCGCAGAGAGCGCTGGCCTTGTCCCGTATGGAGACTGGATTATTGGCTGGTCTGGCGGTGTCCTGAGTGCAGAGGGAGACTTCTATGATGTTGTAGAGTCGGTGCGTCCGTCGATTGCCGTTTGTGGGGACCGAGTTCAGCGCCCTTCTTCAGCACGTAGACAAGCCGTTGCGTGTATATGTCTATTCATATGACTTTGAGTGCGTATGGTGTACGTTCTATGTCGTCTCATCTGACAGTCATCGCGTAGTACCATCCGAGAGGTGGTACTTGTTCCCAACCGTCAGTGGGGCGGCGAAGGATTATTGGGCTGTGTCTTCGGGTAAAACAAACGCTATGATCTACCGGTCCTGATTTGAACCCTATTTCCTCTAGGTTTGGACTTCTTCACCGTATACCCGAGGTTCCCCGCGACCGAGAGCCAGGGGCCCTCCCACCGGAACTCCTCGAATTATCGAATGGTTATGACGAGCAAGAACTCTTCGTCCCAGCCGACAGCTCAGCTGATGAGCTGAGGTTCGAGCTCGATGCCGTGCCGCACTATCACGAACCTCATAACCACGACTACGCACCCTCGGTCGCACATGAATTCGGCTATTCGTACAGCAATCGCGGTAGTGCAAACTCCACACAACACACGACGTCTATACCGGAGGAGCACGAGGAGCATGAACATAATGGACATGCTCACTTTGGGCACCATTACAACTTTGAACATGTGCATGTGCATGAAACTGGCCATGATCACGACCACAACCACGACCACAACCACGACCACGACCACGACTACGCACACGACCACAACCATAGGCATAGCAGGCATACCCCTGAGCTCGAGGACTCCGTCGACCGACCAACCGCATCAACGCCCCGCCCGACTCTCGGTCGCTCACCCGGCTCGCGCGGGCTATACCCCAACGGTGATTCGCGCTCGTGATGCTCTCCTTCCCGCGCTCAACATGAAGGCTTGCCCCTTCAAGGTCTCCGCTACCCCGGCGTCGGGCTGCCCGACGCAGCACTGCGATATTCGGGGAGCAGATCCGGTTCACATGTATGGACCGCGGCAATGGATGCGGATGACGAGGATGCGAGGAAAGCGGATGTTGAGACGGTGGATGGTAGCGAGGTCGCATCGGATTATGGGAGCCTGACTTCTGTGGAGTAGATTTGGATATTCTTTGCTGCTGGAACCACTCTACGTTGTCCCTTCGGTGTCAGCACATTGAACTCTCAGAAGACTTTGCCGAGCGATACGTTCAAAATCTTGCTACAGGGATGATGAACTAAACTGTCAGAGGACTATTCTCTGATTATGGTACAAACAAACGTCCTGGGAGTCCATACAAAAATCTGCATATCGACATCGCTTTAGGTCGACTGGCCTTCCACAGGTACAGCTGCAGTCTGTGGATTAAACTCCAAGTTCGTTGCGATGACCGGCCAGACTAGATACGAATGCAATGAGCGTTCCAGACGATTGAAAAAGCTCACGCAGTGTGCACCTTCCTCAAACCCGGGGTGTCGCCCGAGACGGATCTGCTGCCAAACGTTCCGCATAGCGTCGGACGATCGTATGTCCATCCAATGGTCCAAGAAGAACTTCACTTCAACCTAGAATAGGCGGTTCAGAGTTTAAAAACGATTATGATGAAACAGGCGGAGATGGCTGACTTTACGAACAGCCTCAAAAGTCGCGGAGAACGTCGAGAAAACCTCGTATGGTACGTTTTCAACAGTGAGTGACTTGATGATATGCTAAGGAGACCACTTCACCCTCGTATTCCAAAATGCGGAGGCTTAGACGAACCTCAAATGCACGTTCCTTTAGTTCCCGTAGGCCGAGTTCTACATTCAACAGGTGAAACTAGATGCTGATGCAGAAGGTAGCGACGCTCACTGTCCGCAAGCCTGTACACTGCCTTTGCTGAGCACGGCACCGGTCTCCCGGGGTTTGCTTGCGCCCATAAATCGATGAACTCCCTGCGTGAGCCAACGTTCGGTTGCTGGCCGACGTACACATCACCGGTGGCCTGGCCCGCCCGGGAGTTTGTCCCTGTGTGTCCATCGCTCACTAGCGGTTGCATAGCTGATTGCGGCCTCGCTACTGCCGCGTAAAATGACGAAGACAGCGGGGCGAAGTGGATCGTATCTGTGTAAAGCTGTTGCAGTAGACGGCCATCAGGAAGATTCTGGAATCGAAGAGGGATACAAACATAGTAAAGAACTGCGCGGTACGTTGAGTACGCCACGTCCTTGACGATAACGCACATCTTCCGTGGACCTTTTCTGGAGTCGTCTCTATTCTCAAAAATGACAGGTACATGCGAGCTGCGTGGCGATGACGGATGAGATAGCTTCGCTCTCACATTCCGGCTGTGTCTTTCGTCTTGCTCATCAGCCACATTATCAGGAGAATCCAGAGGGTGAGCCAGGTCGTCGGTGCTGGTCGGAGGAGGAAGATCGATCTGCGAATCTGCCAGGTCAATGCGTTCCCTAGCGTCGTTGACGCTTTCTGCGTCGCTCAGACACTCGTCTTCTTCGTCCGAATCTTCCGCGCGGGTGCCGAGATCACCCATTTCAGATGCTATCTCGCTCGCGGATGGATCATCTTGGACCATAAAAGGGTTTGTAGATGCTTCCGCGAAACCGCCATTAAACACTATCACATGGTCAGAGGGTGCAGAGACAGTGAGAAGAGCTCACCGAACTGAAGCCGAAGTACTCTGCCCGCTTCAAAACATTCCTCATAGCATATATACGCTTTGCATTACGAAGACCCGAGCCCCTTCTAGGCAGAACGAACTCTACGTCAGAGTAATTCGGATCGTCCAAAAGTCCGCCAACAGCATCAAGGAGATCCTTGGGCACAAGCAAGCGAGGGATCGCCGAGGGAGGAGCTGGCGGCGCAGGGCGCCCAGATATGGTGCAAGTAATGAGGAAAGCGTCCGCATTCTTGACAGCATTTCGGCTATAGTGATTTGGGACTGTCGTTCAACATATTGTATGTTTCAGCGTCCATTGAGGCCATACCTATAGTAGACAGTGTCCCTCCGAGAGAACTGCGCCCTGATAAATTCGCGTTGAAAGATATCCAGTGAAGGCCTGACCAGTGCTTACCATCCCCAGTTTGCCGTCTGGCCACAGGGGGATGATCAGCAGCCCATAATGCGCGCACAGATTCCAGCTCACTTTGTAAGAGAAAGTATGATTCTGCGCTTCTTTCATGTTGAATTGCTGGGATTTCGCTAGGCTCGGAGTACGTCAGCAATAGATCGGATTAAGTAACGAACCTCTTACTCGTAGATTTCAAAGGTGAACTTCCAGACGCCCTCTCTGATCCACCTGGAATGCACGCACAAGATGATTAGCTGGAGGGACTGACAGTCTCCTCTCAGCGCTCACGTACTTGCCATTCAACGAGGCTTCTCTCTCTTGATCTGTCGGCTAGACAAAACAGCGAGACAGTCGCTTCAGTCTCGACTCGTACTATCCCGGTGGCGCTCACTTCGCATGACAGAAACAGGCTGATATGGCCGGAGGTGGAGTCTAATGCGCTCCCAGTCCCAGCGTTTGCGTAAAACAGAACCTGCGAGGAACGTACGCGCACCGGCGTGAGCCGCCACGTAAGCAGCACCTTTACCTCCTCAGCTCACCTGCCATCTGCCGTTACCAAAGAGGACTGACTTAGTCACTTTTGATTTCGTTTCGCCTTTACTGAAAGAGCATGCCGACGTAGTAAGATGAGTGCGCTGCCTCGACGAGAGCCATATAGCCGAAAACGATCGAGACGACCGACCTAGCTTCGAATAAGCTATGGAGATCCCGCAAACGCCACTCAAACACAATCGAGCTGGCCTCTTGAAATTCGTGTTCACTTGAGGGCATGGCTCCCGCGTGTCGCTGATGATTTCTCTTGGTTGGTGGGATGACGGTGACTCGGAAGAAGGCGTAATGTACGGGAGCCTCATTAGGGGCAATTACACACCAGCATGAACATGCTCAGTAACCTTAACTTCGGGTTGGTACTCGTATCTAGCGCCTGTGGTCTTGTTCCACGACTACTATATACAATTGGGATATATGTATAGATAGTGTGCGTGCTTGAGACATTTGCAACGAAATATTCTGGCATGGTGATATGGCCCTCGTTCCATAGTATTACTTCCCACCAAAGAGCATCTTCCGGAAATCATCCTGAGAAGCTTTCCCCGCCCGTGGCATACCGGCAGGCGCAGAAGTGGACGCAGAAACTGGCGCGGCAGGGTTTCGCACAGTCCTGATCCCCGCACGCGGCCGCGACATGGCCTTGCGCGGTACGAACACACTGCTGCCCGCCGCCAGCGCATCAACATCATCAGACAGCTTCAGTGGCTCCCCATCGAAGATAACCTGGTCGGATAGCAGCAGCAGCTTCGCGGCATCCTACCAGGTACCTCGTAAGCAAATCGAATCGGCATTGTGAAGGAAGCGAAGCGCGCACAGCAGCTGACTCGAACTCGATGACCGCCTCGTTCTTTTGTGTGAACACTTCCACACGTCGCACGGGCGCGTGCTTCGCGAAAGTCTCTTGCAGCAACTCCTCCATAGTCGAAACATCACGCTCGGTCAGCGGGAGGCCACGAGCGCGAAGCGAACGGCTTTGCGCGTCCGCTTTCCTGCCCATACCGCTATCCGGCTCCTTTTTGTGCCCCTTGATACGTGTGTCCGCGAGCGTGACGGCTATGCGGCGGCTCTTGAGATCCTGGTTGTTTGCGCCAAGCGCCTTGATTGCGTCAGCCTACGAGGTAATCCGTTAGTTAGTGAGCTACAAGGTCATCCGGATGACGGACCTCATTCTTAAACTCAATGAACGCGAAGCCTTTCGAGTACTTCTTCTCCTCGTCAAGCGGTATCCGGATTTCTTTGATCGGGCCGTACTGCAAGTCGTTAGCGAAATGTTACGCCAAGTAAGGGATTTCCATACAGTCAAGAAGCGCTTCTCAAGGTCCTCTTTTGTCGTGAACTTGCTCAAGCCGGCAACGTAAATCTCTTTCGCATCCGCGCTGGCATCGGTGCGTTCCTTCTTCCTCTCTGGGTTCGAAATGTAGACATTGAGCTTCATGCCAGGCTCAAGCTCAATGCCGTGCAGCATAAGTGCTTCCTTGGCCTCGTTCTGCGGAGGAATGAATAGATAGTAACAGCATAGTACATAGACTGACCGGAGAGGTATATTGGACGTAACAGAACCGTCTCGAGCTCTTGAATTTCTTGCTTGGCCACCGTACATCGAACAACTGTCCATACTTTCTCGCCCACTGCATCAATAGATGCCTTTGGCGAGGCAAACCCACAGACACACCTTGCCGAACATCTCACGCATCGACGTGTCGTCTGCCGACTCGGGGAAGTTAGTAACGTATAAGGTCGACTGCCAAGCGAGGTGCACAGCGATCTCCTCGCCGCGGATGCGTTTCTTATCCTTAGTCAGCGCTGCGGGAACGCTGTCGGTATCAACGAACTCGACGGTCGCAACGAGCGCGCTGGGAAGCGGGGTGACCTTGATCTCGCGGATACTGCCACACTGGACGAGTATGCTAAGAAGGTAAGGTAAGACTTGAAAACAGAGGGATGCACACATCCTTGAATAGCGCAGTGAGTTCAGCATCGGTCGTATTCGGCGGCAGGTTGCGGACAAAGACGGTACAGTTCTCGCGATCTCTGAGGGAATGATTGAACGTACGTTTGGACGCATATAGAGCATAATAGCGTACCGTTTCAAGGGTGCAGATATTTCTAAGCAATGTCAGTGCCACTCTCTAGCATGGAAATCCTTAGGCTGCTTACCAGGCTTAGCTTTCTTAACTGCCTCCTCCGATACTAATGAATCCTGTGCCTTCCGCTTCAATGACGGCTGCGTTGTTGCAGGATAGTCGACTGCCATTGGCGCCTCTCCGCCGTCCGCTGCACTATTCTGTGCTCCCTCAGACAAGACAACATCGTTGAGAAAGGCCTCCGCGGCCTGCTGCTGCTGTACGGTCTGCTGGGCCTCGTATGCCGCCTTCTCTGCAGCCTGCGATATGTCAGTCCTACGCAACATGATGAGACTTGCATAAGGTAGCCATACCCGTGCGCGCTTCGCGTTGACCTTCTGCCGCTCCCACTCTACACTGTCGAGACATTTATTGAGCGAGTTGAGGGTGCCGTGAGAGTGCTGTAAAGTAATCCACGTTTCCCAAATTGCCTCAGGCCAGTCCATGTTCGGCGTCGCAGAGGCTTTGCTGAGAGCTGAGTCTGCCATAGAGAAATTATCGGACAACCTAGCGTCCATGTTAGACACCAGGTAAATAATCAGCGCATTTGACACGCACATGAGTGTCTCAGCATAAGCTATCCAAGGCGTGTAATTTGTCTTCGAGTGCTTGGCTGCTTTCCCCCACACCTCAGCAGCCTCATCGGGCTTCCCCAAGTCTTTGTGCTAGAGCTTGAATTCAGATTAAATCTATCAGCATGATCAGACCTCGCACCAGATCTGCGAGAAAGCGCTCGATCCGGTATCGAGGATCACCGGTCTTCGAAGCTGCGGATAGAGTATGAGCATCTTGACGGTAGATAAGAAAATACGTGTACCTTTCCGAATACGATCGAGACCCTCCTCCAGAACACCAAACAGAATAGGGACGGCAGCGTCTGCATCAGCTGAGAGTAAACAGTAATTTATAAGTTGTCTAGTCTCAACAAAGCGTCGGTTGGCTTACATTGACCCGAGAGGAGCATACGCTTCTCGTAGCCTGCTCGCGCGAGCACAATTGGTACAATTTCTTCCGGTTCTTTTTCAAAGAGTTTGGTTGCGAATGCACGATCGTAGATGGCTAGTTACAAATTAGTAAATAAAAACGTGGGCAAGGAACGATGCACTTGAGGCTGTCTCAGCAATTCCGGTATCGGATAGCTCTGGGTAGGCTTCCTGAATACAGCGGCTTTATAAAGAAGAAGAAGGACGCCGGCGGATATGGAGACACACCAAGAAGCGTATATACTTGGACCAAAGCTCGCCGGAGCCAGGTATACTTCGACACGCACGACGCAAAACCGCAAGCTGACTATCCTCGTCACCTCTGTGTATGCGCTGACAATACGATTAGCGCAGGTGAAAATACAGCTGCTCGCCACCCACGTACCAATGCATCAATGTAGCCAAGCCAGAACGCACGAAGGGCTTCTTCGGCGCTGACCTCGCCTTTGAACCTGCGCTTCGCGGCCTCTGCAATCGCTCGCTCATACACTCCAGCCAAGAAAATGAAATCAGGCTTCTTCGCGCGTCGCTCGTACGCGATGTACTCCGCATAGGCCGTGAGCGCATATCCCGTCGTCGCCTACCCCTTTATGTAAACAGTCGTGTAATTGACCTCAAACGACCGGAGGGACAGCGAACTTACAAGAGTGGTCTCGTACTGCTCACGAAACTCGTACGCCTTGGAAACCTTGCTGCGCAGTTTGGAGGCCTCAACAAGCAGCATCTCATACTGCTGTGACGGCTTGTGGTTCGTCGTGAAGGTGGAATAGGATTGGAAAGTCTCGTCATGACCGGCATGGGGTTGTTTGATGCGCTCAAGATGCATTTCATCAATGTTCATGACCAGCACTTCCCTGACTTGGAAGTCAGGGAAATAGGTGGATTCAGAGGTCGAGGACGCACTTCTCATCCGCAGATGCAGCCTCGAGCACTTCTATCTCCCAGTCTCGGTATAACATCCAGACAGCGTTACCCTTTCTTTATTCAAAAAGAGTATTTTCAATGATCGAGCTCCATACCTCCGCAGTATGCTTCGTAGCGTTCTGGACAATGTTTTCGAGTGCTGAGCGCGTCCAGGAAGCTGTGAAAGCGCCATTCTCTCCCAACTCGGCGTCCGTTTCCACAAAATGCGCATGCCTAGCAATGACAAACTCTGCATGCGCCTTCAACAGCGGTACAGCTGTCGTACCAAATCAGAGTATAATACGTCGCACACAACGCGATCACGCACATAAGTAATCTCCCTCTGCCCGCTTATACAGCTCATGTACCTCCTGTGCACCAGCAACAGTGTCCACATCGACTGCATGCGCCTTCGCGTCAATAAGCGGCATCCAGACCTCGTCGCCGACGGCCCAGTATGCCGTCATCATCTCGCGGGCTTCGGTCGCTTGTTCATCGCCCGCGTGTTCTGCAAGGCTAATGTGCTGGATGTGAAGAGAGATATCGAGCGGGTTCTCGGACAGCGCGGTGAGGACGTCTGCAAGAGCTTGGAGGCTATCCATGCTAGCGTCACGATCACGGCCACAAGCAACAAGCGCGTAGAAGCAGCTGCGGAAGTTTGGTGAGAACAAGCACAGGACGCGTCACGCGCTGCCTTCTGACCCCGCCCCTTCGACAGGGAAGTGTCTGACGACATCGTAGTCGCGGTACTTACATCCCCCTTTCATCACCAAACCACACGCCCCGGCTTCTTGTCTGTTAGCACGCCACTTTGCGGAACCGCAAACTCAGTGCTATATTGCCTCTTGCCCAATGCCATGTGAAATACGCTATCTGAAAACGTGCTACCCTGTGTACACAGTCCCGCCCGATGATATTCATATTGCATCGTATCTCCCTGCAGGTTCGGTACGTAAGTTCCCAAGCCACGGTGCTCCGCGCCAGTGACATAGCGAGGAAGAGAAAGCTGTACGCAAAGCGATAGAAGAGCCGCACGAGCGTTTGACGGAGCCATACCTGAGGCCGAGAGCGCTCCTACAAACCTGGTCATGGCCGTGCCGCCTTCTAACCGTGCAGACACATCGTCAAAGGAGGATTGTTGGAAGCCAGGTGTGTCTTCGGTGACGGGACGATCTTCGATTACGGCCCGCGGTCCGCTGCTCCGAGCAAGCCAAGCTGCAATCGCAGCAGGCTCTAAGATTCCTTCCTGCAGCCCTCGGTCACGATGGTCTCCAGTCTCCCCCTGGCCTCTTTCTTCTCTTTCCCCCTCCATCAATCATGTCTTCCCTCGCGCTCAAGAACATGTTTGACCTTTCAGGACGCGTCGCCCTTGTTACTGGCGGTGGGTCCGGCATCGGGTTGATGATTGCTACGGGACTCGCTACCAATGGTGCCAAGGTCTACATCGCTAGCCGTCGACTTGAGCTGCTTGAAAAAGTATCTCTGGAATGGGCACAGAAGAATGTCGAACTTCATCCGTACGTCGATCCTCCTTGCATCTTAGTGAATGCACTCTAAGTAGGTAACTCCATTCGCGCGTCTAGTCTGCGATTGGACGTCACGGATCGCGATAGCATCCTCGCCGCAAAGAAGCACATAGAGGAGAAGGAGGGAAAGCTGCACATACTCGTCAACAAGTTCGTGCATAAGTTCCCCCTTTCCAATCCGCCTGGTCCAACCATCTGTACAGCTCTGGCGCTGTCGGTCCACGTGTCCCATGGCTTAATACCAAGGATGCACCAGAGAAGAAAGACGAGGAAACGTTCGGTATGGCGCTCTTCAACGACGACGGCTTCGACGGCTGGGCGGACCTCTACAAGCTCAACACTTTCTCGATCTACTACACTACCTCCGCCTTCCTCGGTCTGCTCTCCAAGGGCAGCAAGGACTTTGACGCGGCGTTCACGTCGAGCGTCGTGAACATCACCAGCATTAGCGGCGTCGTCAAGCTCGCGCAAAACCATGTGCGTACTCATCATCCCGCTCGTGTATAGCCCGGGGGACTGACAAAGGGGCCAGTTCTGCTACAACAGCGCGAAAGCGGCTGCGTCGCACCTTACGAAGATGATGTCGACTGAGTTCGCGCTGAACAATGTCCCTGTACGCGTTAACTCCGTCGCGCCGGGTGTTTACGCGTCCGAAATGACGTTCGACGACATCGGCCCCGACGCAGTTGCTAAAGTTGCGCAGAGCCTTATGCCTGTCCCTGCAGGGCGTGCTGGGATGTACGTTGTATTCGATAGACATGCCATATGCGAGCTGATCAGCGTGTGGGCTGTAGGGCTGCGGAAGTCGCTGGCACGGTCATCTATCTGTCCACGCCAGCAGGATGCTATACAAACGGGCAAGAAATCGTCGTTGACGGAGGCTACATTGCGGTCAACCCGTCTACAGTCTGATATATTTGTTCATACTGTCGTCAGGCTTGTGGGGATTGGATAGAATGTCAAACGAGGTATCTTGGTCTTCTCTGAGTGTGCGTATTTGCGGCGACGTTGCAGTGACGCTTGCTTGCCTCGTCTCGACTAATTGACATTTGAGGCCAACGCAGTCCTGTTTGTTTTGAGGTTACGGTAAGTCGATTTATGTTTAAGGAGGATAGTCAGCGGAGGGAGATGGCGGGCACGCATGACTCTGTATGTACGGACCTAGGTGAGCGATCCTACAGCAACCGTCTTAGAGGGAAAGTTTCCAAGCACGGAATAACAAGACCATCCCGAGGGCCAGTAAGCTTATCGAAAGAAAGAAAAAATCATGGTAATTGCTGTATTTCCAGACATAGTCCAGCGCGATCTTCACCAGAACAGTTCAAAAGTCATCGACGTCTGATGCAGCGAGGTTGATGCTCCCAACAACAGGCAAGCCCGTGATGCTCACAGCACCACTATCGGCTGAGGGTCCCCCCGGGCCAGCATCACTCTGTGCACCGGCCACGCTCACGCCAATGCCTCCGTAATGGACGTTGACAGCTTCGGAGTCGCCCGACGCTGGCTCGCGCTTGAGCGGTCCGTGATCTGACTCCGGCTCGCGGGCGTACAAGCCTGCGTATGCAACTGATGAGTAACCATGTACTAAAGACTGCGGCTAAGAAGGACCGTGGAAGAGCAAGATCTTGGGGCTGCTCGACTTGAGCCAGTTTCCGTCTTCCCTGCGGACGATCCCGTGGGGATGGGGAACGGGTGTGGTGAGAGCAGGCGCTGCCAGCGATACCGCGCACAAGATCGCGAAACGCTTGTCGAAGGACACCATGATATTGAGCAGAGCGGGATTGTGCTGGCTGGCCGGCTAGATAGACGAGGGCAAAATGAGGACGTCAGACTGGCTGGTAAGAGGCATTATACCGGCTGATTTTTATGCGTGGGGTGCAAGGTTCGACAGGGGGATACCGCAGTGTGTGGGCATTCTCGATGCGGATCCGTAGTATTACACCAGGGGTTAGACTTTAAGACGTGTGGACGAATATAGTAGTTCTAGAAATGGTGGAGCATTAATAACCGCGCCGTGAAAAAACAAATGATGAGCTGAACACAGCAAAGACACTCACTCGTGCACCCAAAAACGGGTCGGATGCAATGAATAGTGAGCACAAACTCGTACTCTGAGCTCCAAAGTGCGCTGCCGCGTCACGGTTGCATCCGCGATGCAGGAGGCTACAAATCACTCACGATTGGTTTGGCGTACTATATCGTTGTCGCAGACGTCTCGGTTCCCACGCAACGTCACTGAAGTCATAGCAGTGTCATACCGGACCGTCGATATGGCATAGACATTCTGGAAATATTGACGCTGAAGCTCTGAAGCGTTATGAAAGTTCATGCCCCTGCCCCTTCTCTACTAGACCCACTTGGGCAGATTCGTGACCTTTAGCGGTGGAACAAAGCAGCCACTGGAACACACCTCTTTACCGCGATTTCGTGCCTCCGAGCTCCAAGCGCGATCATCGTACTGAAAGAGATACAATAGCCCGTGTGCACAATCACGCCCTCAAACCGCCTTCCGCTCACCCGGAATCCGATCTTTGCGCCCTTTCCACCGGCGGGTACATAAGCACGCGTTAGTAGAGTGGTCGCGATGGGAGTCGATGGAAGGCTCCCAAGGCCACGCGTAAGCATCATGAAGTCCATGAGCGTCGTTGCAAGTGCAGGGTCACCCTCTTTATAATGCCTGATTCGTCAGAGCAGCTTATATAGAAGAAAGCACACCACATACTCGCAACCGGCCTAACGCAGCAGTTCCAGAGGCTGCTCTATCCGCCCTTGTATCCGCCCTTGTATCCGCCAGTGGAAAAGGTCGTATATGACTGGTCTCACTTTCGCGTGTCCTTCGACACTCCAGAGCATGAAAAGCCATGATGAATGCGGGGGAGCGTTGCTGTGCCAGACGCCCACGATGAGCGCTTGTCGACGATGAAGCCGATGCTCGTTTGACCAGCACCGACAGCAACCATGCAGAAGTTGGCTTTGTTGCGGTCGGGATTCTCGTGTTGTTCATCGTTCATCAACGAAGACGTAAGTACAGAGAATGGGGTGGGCATGCCGGCTGAGGATGCGTATATGAAGGGGATAGTAAGACGATGCCATAAAGCAACAGTCCGAGAGCAGTATATGGGCAGCCATATGCATAGCAGTGGTAGGAGATGAAACAACGCTTCGATGCTCTTTTGTAGTTATCGCAATCCAGAGGTGTGTACTCCGGGGCCACCCTCGCTCCCCTGCCCGCTGTCCCGACGCAGAGACATCTGATTCAGGCAAGCAAAGCCGAGTGAACGGGGCTGCGGCAGCCAGCGACACTAGAAGAGCGATGGGGAGGTGGCATAGAGATGAAAAGCTCCGTGAGTTCCAAGAGCCGCGGGGAGGAATAAGAGAAGAGTTAATCCTCCTGTCGGGGCCCCTGAAAAGACAGAAAGTGGGTAAGACAAAATGTCCTGGGAGCTGTAGTAATGATATACATAACAGCAAAGATAATCCCAGTTACCATCATGGCATGCCTTTACGCTCCATGAATCACTCCGAGAAATAAGATAAAATAGGCGCGTAAACGAGTGCCAGTGAGTACGATGAGCGGTGATCTTGGCTGGGAGTAGGGGCTTGGGCGTGCATCTACCAATAGACGCGCTCAAAGTTCGGGAGTTAGCGGCTCTTAGCGGCTAAGCACGCGGGCTCCTCGCAGCACGCAGCCTGTTCTCGCCCGTGCTTCTGTTCAACATCCTCAGTCCCCCTCCTTCTTCGCCCTTCCTTCCGCCCTCCCCCATTCACGTGATGCATCTGCTAGCCCTCAAACCCGTCCTCCCACACGCGTGTCGATCCTTCGGCGTGCTCTTCGTCGCCCTGGTGTGATCATCCAGATGCGGGCGCACCCGTCTCTTGCTTCCCGCTTCGCACATCCCCGTGCCCCCACCCCGGCTTCATTTCTACGTGTTTGCTTGCTTGTCTCCCTGCTCTTTCACTTGATTCCCGATCCTCGAAGTAAGTTTCGAGAAAGACGCCAATAGCAAAGGGAGCACCGGCACGTACAAAAGAAAGCGCACCAGATCCGGTATCCGCTGGTGTGGGGAGATCTCATTTCGTTCTAGGTGAACGTCTGTTCTGAAAACTGCCAGAGTCCCTGTCTGCGTGCGGTAGTTTAGCCTGGATGGCGGGCTCGGCGTCATTGAAGGCGTCACTATAAGAAGTTGAACGACAGGTGAAGCTTGTGAAGGTCGGAGGTTGGCCTGAGGCGTGTGACTACAATGATCTAGTGACTTAACGCATCACTCTTGTCCTCGTACACACGCGTCCGAAGTGGAAAAAAAAACAGAGCTAGTCGATCGTTAGGTCATGTAAGGTACAGTACTACAGTGATGTCAAGTATACACATGTGTGGGGTCAGGAAAAATAGCAGCGACGAGATACCAGGGCAAGCAAGCTAGGAGAGAGTTCACACGCAGCAGAATACGCTTAAGCGAAAGAGTTTTCAACATCCGCGCTGTCATCACCACCCTCCATGTTCACAAACTGTGGACAGAAAATTAGAATCACTGCAGCCATTTACCAAGGTAACGGGCAGACGTACCGAAACAAACGCCTGCGGCCGATGCTCCTCCGCCCAAAACAACAGTGGCACGTCCAGCGTGATAGCGTACGACATGTTCGCTGAAAATATCTGTGTCAAGCCGATACCGTAGTTCCATGCCCTGCCCTCCGGCACGAGCGTCATGCCAAAAATGCGGTCGGACAGTAATAGCTGCACTCCCTCGGACATGTTTGGCTTAAAGCCAGACGGGTTTGGTGACGTGTCCTGGTTCTTGCGTCCCCACTCGAAGCCGGCGATGGATAGCTGATGTGCGGCGAGCGACACGGAACCGGGGGTGAACGCGACAGTAATGCAGATCGAATTCGAGCCCATCTCAGGGTGGTCGGCCATGAGGCGCGCTTGCGTCGAGACATCCGTCGGCGAAAGGTGTGGTAGCTCTAGAGCCTGCGTCTTGATCCAGCCGAGCAACTCGAGGTCCTTAAGCAACATATCGTCTTTCGGCAGTTGCGCTGGGAGTTCAACAGAATTGTTGCTGCCGCGCTGGGGTATCCAAGCAATAGCCTTGATCTCCTTGACTTGCTTGTTGTCTGGAGGGGACACACCGTACAGGAAGGCAGCGACTTGGGTACGCAAATCTGCGGCAGTGACAAATGCGCGGAGGACGTTCTTTGGTAGGACGTAGGTGTACGACGCAGCGTCGTCCTTGACGTCGTCGTTCGGAACGTAGATATGCTGCAAACGAAGTGGTAAATGTGTCGCTGAAATTGCACGTACGCGCCAGTCGGATTTGCTACTGAAGACCTGCTGCTCGTAGTTTGTGGCTTGAAGTCGTCAGGATACCATCTAAGTGTGAGACAAAAGAGAGGACTTACTCGTCACTGTCTGGATGATGTCACCGTGGACGTTGGCCGTCTGCGTTTGAACAGCAGTGACTTGGTTCTGAGCCTCCGCATTCTTCTCCAACTCGGCCATCTGCTGCCGCTGCACCGATGGCGCCGCAATCTCCTGTCCGAGAATGATATCGCGGATTTCGCTTGCAGTCAATGATGCAATATTAACGCTGTTGCGCTTGCCAAAGTCCGCTAGGATAAGATCTTTCATTGCGACTTCGACCTTGATCCACTCCTCATCAGACAGTGTCGGCCAAACGAAGTGCGGTTCGGTGGTCGTATTTTTGTCGGGATGAAGGATGATCTTCGCCTTCTCGTTGTTGACATGGAGACCACGAAGCAAGAGGATAAGACGCGAGAAGGCCGTGTATGACGAGATGGACTTGAGCCAGTCGTCATACAAGCTGAACAGTACCATTTGGGGTTGGGTCGCGCGCTAAGGTGAACGTTAGTATCTATGGCGGCCGAAAAATTGGAGAACGGGACGCACCAGGATGAGATCACCAAACTTTTCCATCTTCATGCACGCCTGGAAAGGAAGCTGTAGCTCGCTGCCCTTGATGACGATGTTCGGGAAATCAAGTAAGTGAACCTCAAGCGGGTCCAACATGCCCTTGCGCGTGACGATGACTTGCTTCGGCTGCTCTTCGACAGGCAGCGAACGCACCAACGCCGCGACTTCCTCAGCGGTCTTCCACTTCGCGAGCTGACCAAGACGTTTCTGACCTGCCCACACGCTCGTGTGGATGATCTTGAGGAAGAGCTGACCGGAGCGCGGGTTGAAGATGAAAATAGCACCGTCTACGATGTGTTAGAGAATGCTCTATCACAGTAGTATGAGACGCTTACTGATTGGCTTCGTCGTCAGATTACCCTCGAACGTCTTATGGATCGTGACGCGGTATACGTTGGTATCGTCAACGAACCAAATAATTTGGTTCGAGAAAAGCTCAGAATAGTTCTGCACATGGGGTCAGCCAGAGCGGATAGAAAACTCGCCCAAATACCAACCTGGCTGTTGAGATACGGCTCAGTCGGCTCAGACGAATACAACTGCAAACCCTTCCGGATACGCTCGCGTAGGACGTGACACGCCGGATTAGCTTTCATGATCTTCGCCATAGCCTGTTGAATAAGCGGCTTCATGCCGTGGAACCAATTGCCATACGCGGACCACAGATTATACGCGAGGTCCATGCCAATCATCACCCCAGTTGGCGAGGGGTAGATCGACATCGAGTCTGAGACGTAGTCAAGGAACTTCGCGCGAGTATAGCGCTCAATGTCGTGTGAATCAAAATCGCCCCAACGCAGCTGTACGTCGATCCAGTACTTGTTACTCGTCGTGCCATCCATGACGTCTTTGTTCTATTCGAAGGTTCAGCTGGCCACATAGGGGAAAGCAGAAAGAGTACGTGCGTCAGTAACGAGCGATGGTCGCGAGATGTTCCACTTGTAAGCTGAGAACAGGAGGATATCCGCACAGGAGGAGTTCATCTTGTAGCTCTTACGAGGATGAATTGTCTCCTTCTGGACGGTTTCGATCTGCAATGGCTCAAGCTCTTGGTCAAAGACTTGACACTATTGCATCAAGTAAGAACATATTGCCGACAGAAAGGAATGGCAAGTGTGTACCAAGTCCATGACGACTGACTCGTGGATCTTCTGCCACAAGTGTGCACGGAAAATCTGGATAAGCGAGATTTTCAACGTCGGGATCTTACCATGCCTAACCACGGCTTCAGTGACCCGCGCAATGTATGACATGATTGAATAACTGAGCTCACATAAAGATGCCCGTTAGATCGAGCTGGACCTGGAAACCGACGTATACATTCGCGCGATTGATCGTTGGGCTCCACCAGAGCGTAAACCGACGATTCGGGATCTGATTTAAACCGGACCGTTGGGCGTTCGTGAGCTTCTTGTATCGCATCGATTCCTCGAAGCCCGACGCCTTCTCCCAGAACAGACCTTCCCAGGTCGGGAAGTATGTCCCTTTGAAGAGTGTATGCTCAAGGATACCCTCGACACCTCCAAGCGCTGCGATGACGTCAACGCGGTAGTTGTTGAGTTGCCACAGCTTGCCATCGTGCCGCTGGGATGTCCACCAGAACGGATTGTGCTTCAGGAGCTGATACTGCTTCCAGTCCGTGCGCACGCGCCAACCACGGTCGTACGCGAGCGTATGCCTATCCTTCTGGAATAGAGTGTTGATGCGTGGTATGCCACGATCCCAGCTGTCCTCGAGGTCTTCGAGCGTCAGCCGCCGGTTCTGCGCGTTCGCCTCCTTGCGTTTCATGGAGTATTCGGACCAGACACGCGCGGAGTCGAGGAATTCTGCCTCCCATGGTTGCAGGTATCGGTACAAGTTCGGGATGAGCTGGTCTTCCTCGTGTGACATACCGGCACGGAAGTGAGTGACGCCGACGTCAGTCTGTTTCGACCATCGCAGGTCGCTCTGAGGAATAAGGACATGGCCCATAGACAACATTCCGAGACCACCGAGCTCCTGTATCAACATTAGCCTAGTTTCTCGTGAAAATGCTATGTGATCCCACCTTCGGTGTATAGAATACGACGGGAGGGAAACGCGAAGGCATCTTCGAGTTCAGTCCTATCTTAACACGAGTCTGGATCTTATTCTCAGCCTTGACGAGTGCGTCGAGTAACTCGTTCGTGTGGATGACGGCTTCACGGTAGTATGTCATGAGACCGATGAGCGCCGTATTCCACTTGTTGACAATCTTGGAGAAGGTTGTTGAGCCAGAGCTCATGAGAACCTGGCGAATGCGATTGTTGAACTGCTGGACGCCTGAAATCAAACGGACCGTCGGTGAAATGTAGCTGACACCAAAAGTGGGGACAGCCACCTTCGTCGGAAACGCGCAAGAACGCCTGTGCCGTGCGCTCTTTCGTCTGCTCGTTCGTGAGATTCCATACCGCATCCTTCAGCGAGAACTGCTCTCCGCTCATCGTCCTAATCTTCGGCAGAATCCTCACTTCAAATCCGCACATCGAGAAGAGCAACTGAGGATTGTCCTTCGAATACACGCTCACAAAGGTGTCTTCCCACTCGATCGTCGTCAGAGACCGCGGCAAGCTTTGCTTCACGTTCCAGAATACCGCTCGCCCTAAGTTGACATCGTGCTTGATAAGTCGCATTCGACAATCGCGAGGCCAGCATCGCTTATTGTTATACCCAATAACATTGTTGTTTGTCGGATCCGGGTTCGCGGACAAGTAGCGCTGGATGAGATCACGCGCTTCGTCCGCCGTGAAGCGGAAGAGGACGTGAATGCGGTCCACGTAGCGCGAATACAGACGAATCGGATGCCGCGTTTCGGTCGCCGAATCCCGGTACTGAAGGAAGTTGTTCGGCGCCTGCGGTGGCCCTGCCATCTCGCTCGCGCGCTGCAAGCCGAGGATGAGGATGTCAAGAATAAGGCCGTAGTACTGGAAGACAAAGGCGGAAAACTGGAGACCGCGGATGAGACCATACGCGTTGGTATGCGCCATGTCCTTGTACGTGAGAACCGTGTTATTCTTGGCGGTGATGTAGTCCGCCAAGTTGTGGTCAAGGATGAGGCGAAGGAGACGGTTCAGCAGCGTGAGGTCAATCTTCTCGTAGACTTTGGAGAACACAGTCTCCATCATGACGTTGCACTCGCCCTCGTTTGTCTCCCAAATGTCCGTAAGGTTATTGATGCCCTGGCACCACTTGTAAACGAGTAGAGGCGGCGGTTCCGTATCAGCGGGTTTGATCCAAGCGGGGAAAAGGCCACGCTTGTCGGCCTCGAAGAAGAGGAACTGGTCAAGGTAGGCATCCGTAATCTTCTCGACAGGCTCGATGTCGTAACAAGGGATAAGCTTGTCGTACGTGTCGAAGAACTCAATGCCGGCCTCCTTGAACGCACGCTGCGTGAGCAGCAGACGCTTGATGCGTGACAGACATTCATGTGGATTATCGTACGCTTGCTCAATGAGCGCCAACTCTTCACGCTGCGATTGGTTCAAGCGACCCTTGACAGAGTATGCCTCTTTGAGCTTCTCGAGAGCAAGGACAAGTAGCTTAGTGTCGTGCTTGTAAGAGAGTGGCCTAGAGAATACTAAGTATGCGACGGAGGCGGCACATAGGAGACACCTACGGGAAGGGAATGGGTGCGAACTTCCGGCTCTCGAGCCAGTGCACAGTGGCAGTGTAAATAGCAACTGCTTCCTCAGGGCTGATATAGGGACCATCCTTCAAGTATCCGTGCTGCCGCTCCTGTTCAGCCTTGAGATAAAGGCGCGTCAGGCGACCGAGGTTCTTCTTAACGACGGCCTTGTCCACCGTTGCACCCCGACGAATACGCTCACGGTTGTAGTGCGCGACGCTAAGAGCAAAAATTAGCTAAAAGATTAGAGTCAAGAGACACCAGCCTACGATGTCCACCAGTCCGCTTTGCTCTTAATGTACCGTAGAATGATGTTCTCGATCGCCGTCGGCATCCCGGGCACCTTCCAAGGGATGTTCGCCTTCCAGCAACGCCATGCTTCCGAGAGATGTTGCAGAATAGTTTTTGCCTTGTTCTGCTTAATTGACTCGGGCATCATATCGAGGATATCGTGCATGACGGCCGCACGAAGTTCCAGGTCGTAGTGCGACTCCACGCGCTGCTTAGTGACAGTTTTCGCGATGCCTTTACTGTTACGGCCTTCGAACTGGCGCGCGAGAAGGTTTCCGAGCCAGCGCTCGAGGAGAGGTACGATACCACGCATAAAAAAAAGCCAGACACGCCACCCGGGTGCCCAAAAGCCGACGCCAGGACCCTTGCCGACGGGACCAGTGTTGAAGCGGTAGTAAATGAGGTGCTTGAGGTCCTTCGTCATCCGCACTTGTCGCATAAGCTTGTACTTATACCGGTACATGCCCGTGAGGGCACCGACGTGCGCGAAAATGTATTGCAGCGCGTCTGCGAGCTGGAACGCATCAACATTGCCAAGGCGGTACTGGACGTGTGCATCGACGACAAGCTTCGTAAGACGAAGGATCTCACGGCACAAGTGGAAAGCGTTTCCGAAACGAGACTTCTTGCGCTCCTTGGTCGTCAGCGTCCTACGATAGTCAAAACTCACTCAACATTGGGAACGGAGATACGCACTTCACTGGCTTGAGATTCATGTTGTAATCCAGATGCAAGTAATTCAAGTTCTGGTGGAATGTTAGCAAATACTTACAAGTATATAGACACGACAAGTACCTTGCGGTGAATGAGGAGATTTAGCATGTTGTAGCCCTGCCTGCACACCTGCAGGCCTGCTTCAACCCAATCGAGTTTCGTCGTCTGGAAGAATTTCGTCGCTTTGAGCTGACGGAAGAGGTTCTTCTTGCGCATCGGTTTCTCAGATCGAGTGCGAAGCTCGTTCAGAACGTAGCACTTGAGCAGCTTCTGATATGACACGCGCACTTTGACTGGCTGGTTCGGCGGACAGTGCTCGAGATACCAGTTCTTGACGAGGGGTACGTCCTGAGCACGACGAGTATGACCCGAGCGACGGCAGTATGGGTCGGGAGCCCACCACAGCGCGATAGCATCCGCAGTTAGGTCTGTCTCAAGCACATAGTCCCCCAAAAACGGCACGACATCTTCCGGGAGCTCGAACTCATCATCGTCGGCACCATTAGCGCCGAATATAGAATCTTCATGGCTAACAAGAGGCATGTTCTTCGGGTTCGCACCGCGAAGGGAAATGGGGTTAATGAGTGGATCGAAGTAAAATGCTGGGAGGTCCGGGTCGTCCGTGCGAATGTAGACATTCTTGGGAACATGGTAGGGCGAGATGTGGACGGAGCGCGGAAGGGAATTGTACAGGTGCGGGAACGCGACCTTGTATTCCGTGCGGATGGGCTGGCGGATAATGACTTTATTGATATCGTTAAACTCGTTCCAGTCTTCATCGAAATTGTCCATATCGCGGTAGAGAGGCTCGAACTTGGGACCACCGGGGATAGCCATGTTGAGTGCCTTAGCAGTAAAAAACGATTTCTTGTCGAAAAGGTAGTTGGCATTAATGTCAGCGTGATCGGAAAGGAGCGTGCGGCCGAAGCGATAGAGGTTGGCCATGATGGGGAGAGGGAGGTTCCAGTACTTGTACGACGGGCCGTTGACGTGCTGTGTGTCGATGAGCGGCTTTGCATCATAGAACCACTCAATAATAGGTGCATCCTCTTCTTCGTCAAGGTCGAGCTGAATGGCTTCAAGTGGATCGACGTCGAGGACGTTGTCGCCGTAGTCTAGCGGAGGCTCTTCGTCATCGAATGGTGGGAAGCGCATGCGTTTGAAGTGCCGGCGATCGCGCTTTTCGCGGCGCATAGCAAGCCACATGCTGCTCCATTGAGCATGGTAGATAGGCTCAATGACCCGCGGAATATCATTGACGAAAGTGATGGCACCAGTGATGTGGTACAGGACGGGAACTTCGCGGACCTGTTCCCAAGGGTAGGGGATATTTTCCAGCAGCTTCATAACCGCGTGCGGAACGTATTTCAGCGCGCCGAGGTGAACACGTTTATCATTGCGGAATTTGCGGTTACTCATGTCACCGTGGTCCTTGATAATTTTACGGACATGTTCGGGCGGAAGGTCCTGCACAAGAGGACCAACGTGAATACGACGACACGGTCAACTAGCCAAGGCGGCGCACCTGCTTGCCCATGTCCACATATCCACTCTTGCGCTTCTCTCCATAACGTTTTCTCTGCATCTGAATCCACTTCTGCGACTTCTGCGCAAGAATCTCCGAAGGCATACGTGATGAACCCGGAGAAGACTGGCTTGAGGGCCCAGCAGGCATTCCTGGTGGGGGCGGAGGGACGGGCATGCCTGGAGGCAGCCTGGGCATTCCAGGAGGGGGAGGAGGGATAGACATGACCGCCGTGCGTCGAAGTCGTCGACGACGAAGACGAAGACCTGCTGACCGACGCGCGACGCGCACGAGCCATGTTTGTACTTGTTTACACCGCGTCTCCACTCCCTCAGGCTATGATGCAAATCGACTCAATCTCTCAGACAGCCCGCCACCCTCAATTTTACCGTTCGTGCGCTTATGATGCATCGACACTTGTAGTCGCTCCGAGAAAAGCTGCGTACTATGCTGACATGGGTCCACGACCCAATAACTTAGCCAAACCCAGACCCTCATCATTTACTGTGCCCAAGCGCCTGTCGCACACACTTTCTTGGCAACGATCGTGAGCTTGACTGTAGAAAGAGGATTCCGAATCGTCGACTACGGTCTCGACTTGTGCTGCGGCGCAGTGGCTTTTCTTCCCTGGTTCTTGCGCCACGTTACTCGACACGGTTTCCAGTCTCAGATCTAGACTTAACGGTTTACCACTATATATCTGACCTCTTCACACAGAGTACACGCAAGAAGCTAGCCGTCGTCCTCCGCCTCTTCAGATCTACTTGAACAGACTCACTTCTCCGATTTCTTTTCTCATCGTCGCCGTGTTCTTTAACCTCTCCTAAGTTTCCACCTTTTGCAATGAACACCGCCAATGTTCATGTCATCTCGCAGTAACATACCTCCTCCACGCCCTCGCCTTCGTTGGTTTTTGTCCCAGATTGTTATAGCGACGAGTGTGATATCCCATTGGTATTACGGTAGCTTAAATCTGTCCCGAAAGAACAGTGTTCCTCCTGACCACCAAACTTTTTTGCTAATAAGTCCGTCGCCAGGTCAAGTACTATGATACAAGCAAATAAGAGGTAGTGGGCTACGTTGGCGAGTAGTTCTGTCCAAGATCCGGTATTCTAGCGGCACGACCTAATCGTAGATCGGCAATGGCAAGAGCCTGTCGCTGTTGAACAAGAAGTTGTTCGCGATGTCCTCGCCCTCTAAGAAGCGCGTCGGGTACACCACTGCACAGTAATTAGGCCTTTATCCGCGGCACAGCAACGAAGCTACTCGCCTAGGTGCCCGCACAGCTCACCAAGCAGCGCTTCCATCTCATCTCGCTCTTGCTTCGAGAAAGGCTGTATGTCGTTCTTTCCTCTCCTCCCTCTCTCTGCCCCCCCTCCCCCACCTTGCCTCTCTTCGCTTGCCGCCCGCATGTCCCCCGCGGGTATCTCCTCAGCGCTCTGACAATTTTTCTGCTTCTCGTCGAGTTCATGAACCACATGCTCATGATCGCCTTCATCCTTTGGCGCGTCCACGTCACCCGTTTCGGAGGGCATGCGTCCAACAGGCTCCATCCCTTCCGCCATCTATCAATGGGCACACAATAATTAGTCGATACATTACACACATCAACAAGTAAGAGATGAACTGACCGGCCTGTTGAGCCGCTCGTGATGCGCAATAAATTCGATGTACTGCTTCCACGTCGTGACGAGGTCGTCGGGAACTGCATGGAAGACTCTCCGGAAGATCTCCGTCTGCACTCCAGTGTGTCAGCGCTCGCTCCGCCCCAGAACATAGATCCATACATTGTGCGCCGCGGCAGCGAGCCAAACATGCTTCCAGAAATTGTCGCATATAGGGTCATCGAAAGCATTTGGGTCAACCACCGGCGTTGGCGTCGGGAGCACCCACGGGCTCCCTGCGCTCGCCTTGAGGTGCCTACGCAGCATGGAACGCGCGCAAGGTGCCAAACGTTCCTCGCCCTCCGCGTCGTTTCTTCCCGATCGCGCGTGCGGCGGCTCATCGTCGTGCTCCGGCGAGCGGCTAGCATCGGCGGGCGCACCGTACATCTCGCTGTTTGCCGTCTGCGCTTGCGGCGGCGCGCCGCCGTCCGCCTCCCGACTCTTCACCTCCCCGTTCTCTTCAATCATCTCCGTGCTCCCGTTTGTCTCCGAGGTCGGCAACTGATCTTCGAGGACAATCTTCTCCTCCAGCGTTGGCACCATCGCGTCCGCGAAGCCCGGTTCGCGTTCGCCCGTACGTGCGTATGTCTCACGCTCCTCGGCGAGTGTGTCATCCGCGACGCGGAAGTCAGGAACCCTGGTCTTGCGAATGCCAACGTCGGCGCCGAGCTTCGCTGCTTCCTCATGGCCGAGCTCCCTGGCGCCGTGCAATACTACAAAGCTGTTGGATACAGCACCAGTGCAAATAGCAAGGATATAAGCACACCTGCGCCTGCAGCCTGACTGGCCGTCCGAGCTAGAAGCTTGGCTCTACCCGTATACCCTGTCGACTGCGTCACGTCCTCGTTACCCTGCCGCTGCTCAGCATCGGGATCCCACGGCTCAGCCTGATGCATCTCTTGTTGTGGCTTGCGATTCAACAAATCTCGCTCGTCCAGTGCGTCAACGTCGACCCCAACATGTTCCCGCATAAGCCGCACGCGCAACGTGTGTGCGAACCGCCCGACCTTGTATGGCTTTCCCGCCATCGTGCTACGGAACCCATCAGCAGGGGTAAAATGCAGTGTCTAGGAGAAGACTCGCCTGTCAATCATGTCCGTATCCCTGATGATCGCCGCCAGCTCTGAGTCGCGGTCCCCGCGCTGCGACCGTTCGTTAATGTTCGCACTGCCTATAATAGCGAGCCTATCGTCGACGATGCAAGCCTTGCCGTGGATATATAGAAGCTCCGTAGTGAGCACGTCGCCGCGGAGCTTTCCCCAGTTGCGCAGCGAGAACACGGAGAAGTAGTTATCCGGCTATGAAGGGTGTGGTCAATGCCTCCTATGTCACGACGAAAGATGCAAGTGACACGCACGTCGATGCCCTCCTTGCGTAGACGGGCGAAGATGGAGTGTGGACCACGACCGATCGTGCGATTCTGGCACTCTAGGATGAGGCGCACGGAACTCGCATCGTTGTGATCGATAGGGAATGGGAAACCAGGCAGCAGTGGGATAACAACGCAACACTTCCACTTCTTGCCCTCGTTGTGTGCGCGGAGAATCCGCTCGACGATCGCATCCCCGATCTTGTTTTCGATCTGGACGTCGCCCACCATGGTCCTGCGCTATTATCCAGCCTACGTCGTTCCTGAAAGGGAGGGGACACCTACGAAGTAATGAAAAATTGGTTCTCGATGTACACGAAATGATCAGACATCTGGATCGCTATTCCGCTGTGTCAGCACAAGCACTAGCACGCATATACCTGGAATGTATGAACCTTTAAGGTACGCGTTCTGGATTGAGTTCTCGACCCTATCTGGAGTTCCCATGGACCATGGCCCGCATGAGCGGCAGATCTGTAGTTCGCACGTCCCCGTGAGCCCCATTTGGCTCAGCTCTCCCGGCTTGAACTCTGGCGGCGGTAGGAGAAAGGGCATGATGCGCGTGTGGTTCTACGCAGACATTTAGTTTGCACAAGCTTCGGAGTCGACGCTCAGCGCACCTTGATACGGAGCAGGTAGTTCCACCGTTGCACGAAATGACGCGCTAAGTCCCTCACGGGCTGCCCAAGCAGCTGGAGGCCAACATCGTGCCATGGCATACGCGGAGTCGTTGCGCGGTCATGCATATCTTCTTCAGGTTTGTTCAGAGTGCGGAAGTCCTCGACGCGACTGTTGTTGTAGTCCTTGCCTGCGATCACGTTGAGCCTACGTTAATTCCAGGAAAGATCACAAACATACCAATCCAGATTGTCTCTTCAGGTATCCCGGGGTCGTCAATGAGTGCATGCTGAGGTGTATCCCACCGACCGAAGCATAAATCGAGGCCACCCATAAACGCAATCGTCTCATCGATAACACACAACTTCTCGTGCTGTACAAGTCATCTCGTCATTGTGTTTGGAACTGCAGCGTCAGAACAGGACCCACATGAGCCCAATAGAATGTCCCAGTCTGAAAATGAGATGGCGAGCGCTGCACTAGGATGTTCGGGTGGAGATTTACAAGTCGCTGCTTCGAGTAATTGCTATTCGTTGGCGTGGTTCTGCTCGACACTTCCTGACTGTGCGCTCGGTTCAACATCATGCGCTGAGCACGCAACAAAGGGGAGACGCACTAAAGAATGATGTAGATCTTGACACCTTCCTCAGCCTTCCTCTGAAGCAGACGGTCTAGTCTGTACTTTGGCTTGTTAGGTCTACGGAGATACAACTCTGGAACGAGTGATAGGAATTGTCTGCGCTACAACGTTTCCACACACATACCCGGGGATAACCACCAATCATGTATATAGATCGTATCCTTTGCTAATAAAATTGCGCGGGACAGATTCCAGAAATAATCGCGCTAAAATAGTGACAGAGTTCAGAAAGGGGGAAAAGACGGGAAAAGGTATAAAGGAACTAACGCCGTCGACAAGCCACTGTGCAGCAACGTTGAGCCTGATGGGCGCGAAACTATCGAAGCGGTTGCTCCCAGTATAGTGGCTCGATGCCGCAATGCGCTCAAGGGCTGCAATCCACTGCAACATCTGCCGCTACACAGTTGTCAGTCTTATCACACCATATCCGATCGAAGAAGGTAGATGCACCTCGCTCCTCGCAAACAACTTGAGCCTGAGCTGCGAATTAATGATATAGAAAGTATGCTTTGACATCTCCCTCGACGTCTTCTTCCCCTTCTTATCATATGCCTTGGGATCGTCGCGCGGTCTGTCGACACCTATCTCCAGTGGATTCGTATTTGTCGAAGGATCCAGCAGTGGTGTAGACGGTCGATGATTCGAACGCGACAAAGAAGAGGACATCGAATCTGAACTCCTGCGTACACGGGTGTCGTTGGATGAACGCCAACCGGGATGTGCAGTTGACTCGTCGCCGATGCTTTGGCTGTGAAATGGCTTACCGAGTGCTTTCTTGATCGAGCCAAAGACGCTCGTGCGGTTGCTTCGACTGTGACTATGGCGATCGTGGTCTGTTGTGGGGGTAGGTGGGAGAAGATGCTTGCGCTCTGCGACCTCATCGCGTATCATTTCGCCTTGCAGCAGGTTCAGACCCTGGCGGTAGTAGCGCTTCGGACGCTCGATGCGAAAGTCTGTGTCCAGCAGGAACACATCGAAGACGGTGAGCTAAGGACATTTCAGCTCTGAAGGTCAAGAGGAGGGATGAAAACCCTACCTCGCCAGGATCCTCGACGGCAACGAGATAGCTATCCCGCACCGCACACCATTTCTGCTCATATTTGTCCTTGCGCTTCGCAGACTTGCGGCCGAACGAAGTGCCCTTGGATCCGGAAGCTCGAATTTGGACATAGCCGGCCTTGTACTGCGTCCCGCCGAAAGGGGCGAGGTGGATCGAGAGTGCGCTGATCTCCAAGAAGCCGCAAAGACGGTTAGACGTAGAATGAAACATCTGCGGGTAGAACTTAGAAGATAAGAGAATACGGCGGTGCCGGGGCGTACAACTGCACGAACGAGTCCGATGAGATAATCTTCCAACGCCTGGCGCTGTAGACGGGCGAAATCCGCATGCGTTACTTTGTGCCCATTCTCCTTTTGCAAAAACTTCAGGTAAGGTATACCTGTGCTGCATATCAGCGACCCATACATCACTAAGAAGCAGTAGAGAAAGCATACTTGTCTTGGGGAACTCGGGAAGCGTGTCCACATTACGGTTATAAGCATTTGATACGGCGTAATGCGTGTGTAACGACAAAAAGTCGCGCAACTGCCGATATATAACCCACCGTACCGCGCCATTCGCATATTCGCATTCAATGCGAAAGACCGATTGTGCACCATGCGTCGGATGCAGCGAGTCGCTGATGCGTATGCTAAGTCGGTGCAACAAAACTGGGATCCGTCTACGCCCGCGTTCGTCACGCTCAAACCATAGCCGCAACAGAATCGCAGACAGCCCGCTCGCCATAAGCTCATCCGTAATGTTAACATTGATAGGCGCGACGGCGGACGCTTCCTGTTGCCCGCCGGTCTGTGGCACGAGAGACGGCAAAAGCGAGCGCAGGCGGACCCACCGCGACTGCGAGTTCTTATGGGGCGTGTTTTCACCGTTGTCATTCCCGCTGTCCTTGTGTTTGCCCTTTGGCTCACCGTTATCGGTTTCCCTGCTGTCCTGGAGATGAGGAAGCGAGCGCGTGCGACGGAGGCCAGACCAGCGTCGCGGCGCGCGAGGGCCGACGCTATTCCCCGTCTTCGGGCGCCGTGACGAGCCAACGAACGCAAACCCAGGAGAAGAGGAAGCTCCTCCTAGGATGGGGGCAGCCGATGCAGGTGCCGCGGCGGTTGACAACGAGGGGTCGGTGGGCTCAGGACTTTCAGTGCGGCCAAAGTCGAAGCCGTCCTTCTCCTCGCGCGGGGACTCACGCGGGGTGCCCTCCCGCGAATCTATCGGGAGCCAGCGGCGCAGCTCGTTCCAGCGGGAGGACTGTGATCGCTTTCCGCGGCGTTCCGCAGCGAGCTCGCGTTCGCGTTCGCGCTGCTCCGGATCGTTGTAGTCGAGAGCGTTGCGGTAGCACGACTCGTGCGGGACGAAGTCGTACGTTGCCAGGTCGTCTCGGTCTTCCTCACCGTCTTGGCCCTTGTAGACGGCAGAGCCATTATTTTCGTATTTAATAGACACAGGTCGCCGGGAGTAGTTGTAGGAAAGCGTACGAGGAGGACCAGTCCGTGATGAAGGAGTCAGACCGTCGATGGAGTGGTTATGGATGCCACTGGGGACTCTGCCAGCCAGCCTTGGAGAGCTCGGAACAGACTGCGAAAGGAGTTTGCTCGGTTTTGATGGAGGCAGAACAGGAGAGGCATTGGCGGAGAGCTTTGTTGACGAGACAGACGCGTCGGACACGGGGTTGGGCTCAGGGGGGCCTAACGGGCCCAGATGAGACTTCCCAAGCTCTTGAACGATGTCAGCAAAGTGAGCCATGGCGGGCAGAAGGTAAGGAGCAATGAGGTCGGAAGTAGCGAGGATATAAGAATATATTGAATAGGTAGTGCGGGGTTGGGCGATGGCCGCCTTGGACTCGAACTGTTGCAGGTGACATATTATATTCCTCAATAGCGTAGGACACGGAGCCTGACGTCATCGAAACTGACTGGGAGTCGCTCAAGCTCCCTCTCAGTTTGCAAACACCCTAGCTAAGTCGTAAGCATTCTATCCTCATAGCATTCACCAAGCAGCCGCATGTTAAGGGGCCATATTTTTTCTAGATTTGCCCGTTTTATATATGCCATCGCGCTGCTCCGAATCTCGAATGCAGCATCCGCGGACAAATTCCGCTGGCGTTGCGACTGGCAGTATCTTGCCCAAAATCTTGCCTTCAGGTTCAAGTTCTCAACCCATGTCACTTGCACCGCACCAATAAAGATCCGGTGCTTGACTTGGATGGCTTATCACCTCAGCTCGCGTCAGCCCTGAGCATTCCCGCGCCCCGAGAGCATCAACGAAATGGCCATCTCCTGGAAGACGTACAGCCTTCTCAGCTCATGGTCTAGCCGCTGGCCCTTTGCCGATGCGTTCGTAGCATCGGCAAGCAAGCAGTAGGCTACGGCTTTGTGTCTACCGTTCTGTCGCTGGGGAGGAAATGAGATGTCAAGACCACAAGAGGCAAATCCCATCAATCACAGCAGGAGTCACGGATCGGGACGATGTGAATGCGGTGCGAATAATCGGAGCAGACTCACTATGTTGATTTTATCAGTGGCAGGATCAAATATGAACAGCACATGCCATTTCTGCGACCAAGAGCCCTAAAAAGGCGCCAGTCCCCAACAAGTCGCTTTGCTGCTCCAATTTTTCTCAAACAGTCTACGATTCGTGAACACGATACTCCGCCGAGATCTAACGTGCTTATTAGACTGCGAGGTGGTGCAACCACAGTTTGATAAGTTGGTGACCCACTTCCGGACGGTCACAGACTTGTCCAAGAGAAAGGGCTTGCGAAGTTCTTTTCTGGTGCCTGGCAACAGTATTGCATGCCATTATCAAGACCCAATACCAAAGTATCAGGAATTATCCGCTAATTCGACAGCAGCAGAAAGCTTTTCCACTATCCGCGCAGCCTCACGTCCAGCGTGTCGCCCAAAGACAGCACCGGCCGTTAATCCACTCCCTCCAGGGTAATTCCCGTAGAACAGTCCACCGACCATCTCACCCGTGGCAAATAACCCTTCGATAGACTTTCCGTCCTCCGAGAGCACCGCCGCTGTAGCGGGATCGATTGCGACGCCGCCGAAAGTGAATGTTATCCCGCACGAGACCTTGACGGCGAGGAATGGCCCCTCCTCGAGCGACAGCGCCCAGTTGCTCTTGCGTACAGAGAGGCCGTCACCCGTGCTGATCCCGTCCTTGACCGTTGGATCCCACACGCGCTCAGGATGCTTCTCCTGCTCGTTGTGGACAGCCTCGTTGTATTCCCGTACGGTGCGCTGGAAGCGCAGACGGTGAATCAGTCCACATGGTCGCATCTCATCCGCGAGCTGTTCGATGTCCTCCGCCCAAATTTTCTCGATGACCCCATCACCATACTCTTCCTCCCTCAGCCACTTCACTCCTTTTTGGTCGAAAATCTGGAATGCGTACCCCCGCGGCTCGTTCAGGATTGCGCGCCCATACACCGCGTAGGTATAGTTGCGGAAATCGACGCCTTCATCGACGAAGCGCTCCCCGTTCGCGTTGACCATGATACCAAGGGGGTACCCCGACTTTGTGTACTGGTTGCTCAGCTCTCGGCTGCCTTGATCTGGCGCCGCAGACGCATCCCAGCATGTGCTGTGGCACCCGGCGAAATCGCCCTGCAAGCGCGCACCCGCCGCTGCCGCCATGCGAATACCATCGCCTGTATTATACGGCGTACCACGGACCTAAGAGTGTTTGAGGGAAAGATGACGGAAGACGAGGAAAGATTACACACGCGCGCCTCGCTCCATGCCTTGCCAAGATGTTTCTCGCGCTCCTCCCTGCTCGCCTCAAATCCGCCAGCTGCCAATACCACTGCCTTCGCTCTCACTACCACTGTCTTCCCGTCTTTCTCGACGACCACACCCGTGATTCTCCCGTCTTCCTGAATGAGCTCGATCGCACGGCTCTCGAACCACGTTTGCACGTTTGCGCGCTCGAGGGCATTTCGATGCGCACGGATGAGCCCCTTCCCGCCGTCGCGCGTGCTGAGCGCCATACCTCCCCAGAACCGTTGTACCCCATCGACGACATACGCCTGCCGATTGAACGACAGTGTGAAATCGACCCCGACACGGTCCTTCAGCCACTGCACCGCGTCCCGCGATCCCTCCACGACGGTCTTAACCAAACCCTCAGCATTCCTTCCTTCGCCCATTCGGAAAATATCATCGGAGAATTGAGAGGATGTGTAAGGCGGGACGTCGATTTTGGGTACTAGTTCGGGGGAGACATTCGAGACGAGGGGGAGGAGATCGTGGAGGCCGCCGTGGGTTGTGCGATGCGCGCCGGCGGTGAAGTAGCCGTTTCCGCCTACCCACTCTGGCGGACATTTGTCGAGGACTAGAACGCGTGGGCCTGGGACGCCAGCGTCGACGGCGGCGTGCGCAGCGCAGGAGCCCGCGTGCCCGGAGCCGATTACGACGACATCCCAGTCGAGTCGCCCGTCAGAGTTCAATGGTTTGACGGGACTGGACATGTCTACCTTCCCGCGATGCACGATCGACGTCGTACGGAGAGGTTGTGAATATGATCGTCGATATGGGAGCGCGGTAGACTAGGAACGGACATGGTCACAGGACGAAAGGCGCGATCCGGGACTCGGGGGTTTGGACGAGAGAAGATCCGGACCGCTTCGGCCGTGTGCTTGTCGAAATATTGCTGCCGTGATCGCACTCTCCTTATGGCGCGGCGATGTTATACGGCCCATGCTTTCGCGCTTTACGGATGGGCACCCGCAGGAGAAGCTTATTGCACAATGCGGTATGTCGTCTACTATAACGCGCGTAAGATACGCTAGCGCTTGATGTTTGCCGCAGGTACTGCTATCCAGTACCGCCTTGAGCCGCTGGATTACGATGAGTCGGGAAAGGCGAAGTCTCTCGGGCTCTGTATCTTGCAGATCCTCGAGCCGTTCGTTGTACTCCCGGACGTGCCCAGCCAGCGTGATTGAATGACCTAGACAGAGGGCCCGCTTTATTAGCGGCACTGGTTCAGGGCAAGCCGCTTGCCAGAGGAGGTATATTGCTTCACGAGGAACGGGAAGTCCAAGGTCCAGGATGCTTTTGAACATGGTCACTGAGACTGGGTCAAAGAAGGAGCCACACACGCGAGTTGTGGAACGACAATACAGCTTACGCATAACCAAGAGGTGGTTGCTACTTACTTCTGAAGAGCAGAGCTCCTTCCCGTTGCGATCTATACTCGTGGAGAGGAAAGCAGGTCCGCTGCTCAATTCTAGTGTTCTAGTCTACCTCCTTTTTTTCGGGATTAGTTGCTGTTCGTACTCCATGGTCCCACGCAGGTTCCACGGTATTCATTTTGCGCGCCAATGGAGAACCCACCGGGATCGTACCGCGTGCGGATCTTCCTTCGTGTTTGCTCACTGAGCACGTCTGTCTGTAGTGTTTTGGCTGCCGCTCCTGCTACATTCGAGAGTGCGTATCTGGACTAGTCCAATTGAAGGTCTGATGGTGGTCACGATGGTGAACACCTACGGATGAGGGTGTTATTTGTACTGTATGCTCGGCGGGAAATCGCTCGATCTTACAAGCTTCATCCAACGTGGAGTCCGATTACTCAATAGTCAACCCAGCTATCCATAGTAAGTGCAGAAGAAAACTGGGCTTGAGAATGGTATACCGGTCAACTATGTGGAAGCACATGTGGTCCGTGCGCGTGTCCATTCATGCGCACATCCATTCGCGCCCGTACGGACTCACGCACGTACCGTTTGGGCAGGGCTTCGGCCTCCTCACGGAACTGACAGTCACCAGCAACTCTCGCAGTGACGTCCTGTTTTACCTTACATTCAGCCGTCTGTCCGCGCAAGAACAGTGCACCGCGGTACGTACGTCCACGTTTCTCGCCACCCAGGCGGACTGAGAGTACCCGCGACTCTCGTCTCATGCGAAGGAGAATTTTACTATTATTCTTCTATATTTCTCCGTGTTCTATTATCGGACACGGAAAGCGTCTATAAGTGCTTCAAAAGGAGCCGAGGGAAGGTTTTATCGGTGTTGCTCGAAGGTAATTAATGCTGAGGGTGCGAGCTTCGGCCTTCGCGACCGTCCCTGCAACCTCTGTCACCTTACAGCCCATTTGGTACGAACACTGATGTAGTTATTCTCGCCCGAGTACCGGTGCTCCTGGAGGGCGGAAATGCAACGTGCAAGATGGAAAGGCGACGGCGAGCGCGGTGTCTAAATGCAGCTGATTGGCGTTGGTTCCCTGTATGCAGTGGTAGCTTGAAAGTTCGAAAGGAGAGCAAATCGCTGGGTCGGGCCGACCCCTATGGCTACGCCTTGTAGCTGGCACGCGCGGACGGCAAACGCTCATCATACAGTGGCGTAGCGCGTCAGCCTCGAAAGAGACGAATGCAACGCACGTCCTGGTTTTCGGATGCACATCGGAAGCCTGGTGGGACGTAGGGAGTCAAGTTGAGCCCCATCGCCGGCAGGGCGATCCGTCGTTCACGGGCCTGATGTATGCGCGTCAGTTGCAAGTTTTTGGTACACTGTCCAGGTGATCGAAAACGAGTCGGAGCAGATACTGTGTGACTACGACACAGCTAGTCTCCATCGTCAGCCGTGTAAGAAATGTGCCTATACGCGCTCATATAGGGGCTGGTCGTTCCGTGGAGAGCTATATGGGGTAACGGGTGGAGACCTGCCTCGATTTCAGAGCCTTGCGCGCCACCCAGCCCCGCGCATCACCACGAAGCACACCAAACGGGAGCCACAGGCTCTCGCGCGCCCATCCACACCAACTGCCCCAGCTGATGCGAGCTTGTTGTGCTCGAAAGCGCGGAGAGGATCTGATCCACGGATAGCGAGATGATGAACACGACTACTGCCGGCCGAAGAAGGTGCAGGGAATGGCATATCTGGCTCGTGTGAAGGCGGGAGAAGCGGCCGGCGCCTGGGCAAAGGACGGGAAGCCGCGCCGGCTGGCTCGCCGCACGCTGTGGCGTCGCCACCGCTGCTCGCACGCTCGCCACGTCGCTGTCGGAAGCCGTCTGTTACGGCTATGTTGATGCCAGCTGAGGTGGTCGAACGGCATCTGCGCGCGGAGCCACGGGCATAATTATGAGCCCATTAAGAAGTGACGGCAGCGTCGTTCGATCCGCGAGATGCAGGAACGGGAATGCCACGTCGACGCGCTGAGATAATGTATACGAACTGGGGCGATACGCGTCGACAGCTGGTGAAATAAATCAGTTGGCGGGTGCTCGGTGACTGGAGAAATTCGGGCTGATGAGTCTGGCCGTATGGGCGCCGAAGGTTGGACAAGCGAGGCGGGGAAGGGCGCTGATGAGAAAAAGGGCGTTAGAGCATGCGACATACGATGGGCGCAAAGATGGCTTCCGCGGCGAAGACCAATGAATCGTACAGGGAGTGAAGGGGAGAGAGAGCCGGTTCAGGAGTCCTTTGAGTAGTGAAGCGGTCGCTATGGGCTGGATGGTCTGTTGCTGCGGTGGGCTGTATAGACGGAGGCAATAATCGGTGGGCGGAGAGGGGCGAGTCTTGGACGGTGCCTGGAGTATAATGAAGGCCTCCGCTTACAACACGAACGGTCCCCGTCCCCGTCCCCGTCCCCGTCCCCGCTCCGCCCTCGCGCGCTTGCTTCGCTTTCCGGCTTGGATGAACCCGACCGGTCCTGGCTGTGTGTGGACGTAATGTCAACCTCGTTCGCTCTTCCTCTCTACGTACACAAAGCGTATTCCAACCTCGAACTCGAGGTCAGTCCTGCTCCAGTTCTGCCGCGTATTTGACGGTCAGAGTGATTGCTGATCCAGTCTCCCTCATATCTTCCTCCTCCCGTCCCTTCCTTTCCCCATTCAGTCCACCATGCAGCCCGCCGCTCTGGCTCCTGGAAGGTCATCCAGGCCCTTCCGCTTCTCCACACACGACACGAAGCCCTCGCAGTCCTTCACCTCCCTTCCGCCTATCCGCCAGCGCACCTCCTCTTCCGCCACGCAGCCCAAGGATTCGTACCATTCCTCCGTCGCCGCAGATCCCTCTCGACCCATGAGCTCTGACGCTACCGTCCTCAGCAGCCTCCCGAGGCGCAGCCGCGGCAGCCTCCTCGGCGCGGCTTCCGACGCACTCTCTGGTCGTTTCGGCCTCCGCAAAAAGTCCACGAGGCAATCGAGGCCGGAGCCCGCGCTCCCGAAGCTCGTCTTGGACTCGGTCATCCAGGTAGTGCCCACGCACCTCGACGAGGAAGAGCGTGAGCGCCAACGCCTTCGCGACGCCGCAGCACAGTCCGTTGGCATCGGCCTCGACCTTCTCGAGGCGACGAGTCCGACGCGTGAAGACAGTATATATGAGGAGGACGACAACGACGATAAGGCAGAGGAAGAGAGACGGACAGATGGACGGCCGTCAGACTCACTGTCTCTGCACGCGGAGAGCACGTCACACGCCGAGTCCATTCTCAATCGCTCGACGACGGGCTCGTTCGTGCAGACCCATCGACGGCGGGCTGGCTCGATCACCTTGTCCCATTCTCGGACGGCTTCCGCGACCCCTGGGCCGTCTGAGCCGCCCTTCCCGGCGTCCCTCTCTTCCCTAGCGCCCTTCGTCCAGCTCGCCGGTACCCTTCCAAAACACTATCCGCCTCCCTCCCTTCTCAAGTTTGCCCTGGCCAAGTCATGGAAGAGTCGTCACATCGTCCTTACTTCGCCTGCGCCACAGCCGGGCACACGCACTAGCCGCACCGACGCCTCAAACCCGGCTGTCTCGTATTTGCACATCTTCCGTACGCCTGGACCGGAAGAGCGTGAGCTCGAGCGACTCGAAATCAACGAGTCCTCCGTCGTCTTCGTCGCTGACGAAGAGGTCGGCTCGCGCCGGCACATAGTCAAGGTCGGCGGGCTCGACGTCGGCGCGCAGCACAAGGACTGGAATATCGACGAGTCAGGGCTTACAATGGTCCTGCTCCAGATCGTCGATGGCGCCGAGTCGCGGCGCTGGATTGCGGCCATCAAGAACGCTATCCTGGGTCAACGGTACGTGACGTCCACGCGTCATGCCGTAATCCTACAGCTGACTCAACACTTCCTTCACTTCCGTAGGTCCCTGCGCGCCGGCCTGGGCCACACGTCCTATTCTCTAAACGGGACAGACGGTCCTCGGGGCGACATGGACGTTGAACTTTCCATGCGCCGTATGCAGGGCGTGCAACCCTCACCCGTCCAGAGTTCCTTCACCGCCCCCGGCGACTCAAGTACGACCTCATCGCCTCCCCGGACCAACTCGTCCTCCGTATCGACCCATGAAGACAGCATCCCACAGCCGCCCACCCCACGATCATCGCACCGGCCCTCGTCACCCTGGCACAGCGGAGGGACCGTTCTCTCCTTCAAGGGCCTCTTCACTGGTGCCCGCCCGCGGTCCTTATCTCGGTCGTCTACACGATCCGATCCGGCCGACGATGACGGCCCGTCGACGCAAGCCGACTCGTTTGGCAGCGTCGGCAGCAGCCTACTCGGCATGCAGGGCCCCGTCATCGTCAAGCCCCACTCGATGTTGCCCGTATCCGGCGAGTCGCCCATCCAGCGCCGCATTGTCCAGAACCGCACCAGCGTCGACTGGGTCCCGCCCGAGTCGACGCCCTTGTTTTCCATCGGGCCTGATACACCGCCATCCCCATCGCTGGCCCCGCGCGCTATCTCGCCACCGCCACTGCAGCCGCCACCACGGCGCCGCGCATGGACAACGACCGACCAGGCTTCCAACCCCACGGCTACGGGTTCAGGGACAGGGCGTATCTACCACCACGGAAACGCGAGCGCGGCGGGCAGCTTTGGTGTGGAGGTCCAGCTCACGCCGCCCCACGAGGATTCACCCAGCGCGACGCCGCCGACGTCGACTGGTACCAACACCCCTGTCGGCAAGCCCCGCGCTGCGTCCGTTTCATCTGTGTCGACGCTTGGGCAGGGAAATGTCAGTGCAGCGCTCGAAGGCGTAGCAAAACGGCGCTGGTCACGTCAGTCGGCGCTCGCTGCCCCTACATCGGCTGCTTCCTCGCCCTCCCAGCTCAGTACGCGTCTCCCATCCCATCCCTATGCTGCCGAGCGCCCGCCGAGCGAGAGCTCGTCCTCGGCGCACTCGACCAAGGCGCTCCCCGGCCTCGCCGCGAACTTCAAGCGCGCTTCGATGTCTTCTGCCGCTAGCACACACTCCGCCGAGACGCCCTCGCCGCACTCGCACAGGTCTGGCGGCTTACTCCTCCCCGTGCCCGGGCGCAAGATCGCTGCACGCATGTCCATGCCGCCACCCCAGCGACCCGCGCCCTCATCCGCACTTCCCCCGACGCCGGACCAGCGCCCGCAGGCGCGCCCGCGCAGCCTCTCCGCGCGCCCCGGGACAGCCCCCGGCGCGCCGACGGGCTCGACGTCGCTTGTATCTAGCCCGGGCCCTGCGAAGCCCTCATTGCGTGACCGCGCGCTCCGTCTGAGCATCCTCCCCCCCAAAATGCCGCCGACGGACGCGCTCCCGCCACGGCCCGACGAGCTCGCGCACCAGCTGCCCGCGCACCTCCGTAGCGTCTCCGTGGACGCGCCGCACCCGCCCCCGACGGGTCCCCTGCCACCGACACCGCGCAGCGCAGACGCGCCGCCCGCGTCGCCGAAGCTCGCGACGTTCAAGCAGCGCCTGCGCATCCTCAGCACGGGTGCTAGCACGGTGGCAGCCAGCGCGCAGCCCGTCCAGATCGACGTCGTCCAGGTCGCTGCCGCGCCACCCGGTATCGCCGAGCGCATCGCTGACCCGTCATTCCTGGTCCTCGCGCCGACGCCCACTACGCCCGTCGAGCCTTCAGAGCTCCCGACGCCCCCGCTCATCCCCCCGCGTTCGCCGCTGCGCCCGCCACCGCCCGAGCGCGAGTCCGTCGGCTCCGGCACGACGGCGCTTCCGCCGCCCCCACGCCGCCGCCTGCCCGCGCCGCCGCCGCAGGGCACGCTGTCTGCTGCGCCGCCAGTGCGCCTGCCGGAGGAGGCGTCGGCGGATATGGGCCGTGGGTTGGCACTCCGGAACACGTCGCGGCTGTCACTGGGGATGGGCGAGCAGTCGTAGCGCATTTACCCTCGAGGATATCTATCTCCTGCGTTATATATATATTGATATAGAGTGTAGTGTAGCTGCTGTATTCTTAGTGCTGTCTCTTGGTCCCTATTGCCCACCCATTCACCACCCACTCTTGCGCTTCTCCTCGCCCGCTCGCCTACACTTACCCATCTACCGTCCTCATCTCACCGCACCCCGTATTGCTTTTGTCTCAGACATCCACACTGCACCACCGCATGCATTCTTCACTTTCGTCTTCGTCCCTCAGGAACTGTAGTCTCTAGTACGTATGCTTCTTTAGTTTTGGCTAGTCACTCCTCGTATCGGATATTTGTTCGTCCCATTCGAAGTGACTCTCGGGCTCTCCGTTTTTGTACTTGGCCTTACTTGGGCTTTGTGTGGTGACTGGGTCGGAACGACGGGTCGACATCTTCGATTTCCGCACTCTACCAGTGCAGATTGCCGCAATGTTGTAATGTCGTCCTGGACGTTAAATGGTTAAAGAGTGCGAAAAAGTAGTCCAGACACCTACTCAGAATGGACACATCCGGAATTGAACCGGACACCTCTCGCATGCTAAGCGAGCGTGATAACCAACTACACCATGTGCCCATATAACCGTTGCAAAACGTAGCTCTACAATGTGCAACCTTCACAACTTCAGGTTCATAGCAAGACCTAAGATGACCTGCCCTAGTTTACACCTGTCAATCTTCCATAAGACATCCGCGGACAATCTGTACAGGCCGCCACCGCCGCATATCCTTCAGTTGCTTCGGGCTCTTCATCTTCCTCGGCAGTCTCTCGCCCTCACGCTTCGCCCGCGCCTCCCTCTCTGCTTCCTGTTCCGCATAGCGCCCCGCGAGGTCATTGTGCCGCGGCCCATGCCCGTGCAGGTACATGTATGCCATTAGCTGTTCAAGCGTGTCGATCCTGACCGACGGCTCCGCACCGGGATGCGAGGAGCCACGCGCAGTTGCCAACGACACTGGTGCACGGCCTTGCGCGCTCGTCCGCTTGAGCGCGGCTCGTCTGGCTTGGGTCGACAACCCTTGTGACGTGGGAAGCACGTCTGAGTCTGCACTACTCGAGCCTGCGTCGTCCGAGCCGTCGGAGCCGACGTTGTCGGATTCTACGCGTGCGTTACCCGTGTGGCTGTCTTTGCGTGCGGCTCGCCGGAAACCGCTTGGAAGCCTTCCATCACCATCGCGCGCCTTCGGGCCGGATGTCTGCGGAGCGATGGGCGCGTACGTAGGCTGCGGGGGATCAAAGAGTCCCGCCGCACGCATCCGTGCTTGCAGGGTGCGGAGAACTGCCTGCGTAACATCGGGTGCGCGAGGCGGCGAAGGAGGAGGCGGCGCTAGTGCCGGCTCATTTTGCTCATTGTTTGTAGACGAGTAGCTCCGCCTCTCCTTGCCTTTGGAGGGACGGGCATCGTGTGGGTGCCTCGGCGGTGGGATGATGGGATCTGGCCTGAATGGACGGTGGTGCCGTCGTGGCTCGCCGTCATCGAGTTGTGTGATGGGACGGTCAACAGTCGGAGTGGGACTGGCGGAAGACGGTGGGCCTGTAGCAATCGAGCCTTCTCGAGCAGGACTGGAATCCGAACGTATGCTTGATCCAGACTGTATGCCGCTACCGATTAGTCACTGCTAAGCCTTGAATAGGAAAGAGGGGCCACCGTGCTGAGACCGAATTGAATGGGAGAGGCATAAGGTCGGAACGCGCTGGGTACTTGTGCCTCCTCTGATGTACCGTGGCCGCGAGCACCGGCCTTCGCCTGGACGTTCATGTTGGGGTACTTAGCACTAATCTAGAATGTTGTGGACAGTATGCCGACCTTATTCACCTCACCACTACGGCTCGACGACACAGTCACCTGTAGGGATGCGAGGCCAGGAGGGGCCGTCTGGAAACTGATTGGTCCACAAGGACAGGAACTTGAGCGGTACACGCACTTCTGGACGAGCCTGAGGCCTCTGTTCAACGTTAGAAGTGCCCTTCACATCGGGATTTGCGTCAAGGAGCTGGACTTCATCACTTGAATCTGAATTCGGAACGACTTCGACCTCAGGATCCGAGCCATCGTCTATTGTGATAACCTCTTTTGACTGTACGCCAGTTACGCCGGGTGCAAGGGTGACATTGTTCATATCAGCTGGGAGGTGATGCAGTAAATTGCTGGATTTACGCGATGCCTGAATGTTTGCAGGACCAGAAGCTCGAGCGGACGTGGAAGACACAATGTTTCCTCTCAAAGGCATACTGTTCAAGCTTGAGCCGGGTTTCTAGTTCATTGGATGAGCACTATGCATATTGTAGTCCAAGGCCGTTGTCCCGTACAGGCTGTTGTATCTTCTTTCTTTCGCACTTGGGACATGTCCAGATCAGATCGTTCGTCTCACGGTGACGCGGTTGCGCTGGATCGTTGAGCTTCCTCACAATTTCCCCCAGAGAGATATCAGCACGACAGGCTGTAAGTTATCGTCATTGAACAATGGAAAGAAAGGATAGTAGAGATGGTGGAAGTGACACCACGTACTGTGATGCCACGAGCGACTACAGCCTGAGCACGTTAACAACCACGACTGTTCGGTCCAGTCTGACTTCTTGCAGACTACACAAATGGCTTTGGGCATCGCGCCGGAAGAAAGGCTTTCAAAGCCGGTGGGGCGATAGGAACAGGCCCGGGGAATGACGCGACGATAGCCACGGTACGGCACGTATTTGACAAGGCACGGCTGCATGCGTCATTGGTAGTGGGCACGGGCAGCGCTCCACCAAAGGTGACCGCTGATGCGTGTGTCCGGCAACAGCCGGCCAGCCCCAGCATATGGGCGTCTCTTCAGGTGGCTCGAAACTGCCTGGCGAGCACGTCGAGAGACGTTTCCAGAGGTCTCACTCATCTGTTTTCCTATCGCATGCGAGATTTTATTTGTACGCATATTACCTGAAATATGTCGTATGCGATAAGGAAGAAACGTATTCCTACCAGAGACATCGTTAAAACGGTCCATATCTAAACCCCATCACGTTGGGCGCTTGGGGTCTGTGTGGGCGCTTCTCGACCTGTCATAAGCGAAAAAAGTCTACAAGATAAGTTACACTTCACCCACCAGCTCTTAAACACGAGATCTTGAGCTCATGTGCATTGAGAGCAATGTCACACGTTCACAAGGTCAGAGGATCTCAGGAGCTGTTCTAAAGAGCTGTACACATAAAAATAAGGTTGTGCATGTAGGAGGCCAAACTTCAGCTCTTATTGTTGCAAGAACTTTGTTTACAAGTTATATACGGCCAATAGAAAAAGAGTTAAAGTTTTTTACTGTTTCCACCGAGGGAAAGAGGCATTCGCCACTCGTTTGTGCGGAAGTAGGCCCTGGGGCCGCATGCGCCGTTCCACCGGGCCACGGAAAGACGGGCCGCTCTGATCCGACGCTCGCGGGAGCTGCCGAGGCACTGGCAGAAGCTACCAATGGTAGCTTCTGCCAGTGCCTCGTGTGGCCTGCAAGCAGACGAGCTTCAAGTTATGTTGCCAAACGATGATCGCTAACGATAAGCATAGCAAGAAATGGTGTATAATGCAGGCTTTTGTACACTTGGAAGACAACTACGCATAACAAGAAGTTACGACTGGATGTGAGAAGAGGAACAGAGGATGATTGCGTACATCACTGGCAGCTGGGGTATACACATCCACATCATTGTTTCAGGCGAAAATGCATACCATAATCATGCACGACTACTCCAGTACGGAAACGCTAGGCTCTTCCAACACTTCCACCTCCACCATGGTGCGTAACTTCGGCACGAGGTCGTCCCGAAACTGGCACCCAACCAGCCTTATCTTCTTTAGTATCACTTGTCGCGTACGAACCATCGACTCGAAAAGGTTATTAAGATACATAGGTGCGTAGAAGTCGACGTTAGTGAAGACGAGGGTCTGCAATTGCGGGAATAATCGACTGTCCGTGTCCCGGCCTTCAGTGAGCGCAGAGCAGACGGCCCAGCCCAGCGTCAGCGATGTATGCACCGAGCGCACGTACTTGAATCGACTGCATGCGACAGTCCATAAGTCCGGAAGCGACCTCCACGAGCCGTTCGTGCCAGTATTTGCTTCTGGAAGACGCAGATCGATGCGTTCGACGTATGAAGGCTGGACGGCGGCGAAGGTCTGACGAACAAGGCGCGGGTAATCCCACTCCCCGAGTCCTGAGTGGATGAAAAACATGTATAGGTCCGGCTTCCTTGTGTTTGGTGCGGATGGCATCTCGATGTGTAGACCACGCCCGTCCGACGAGAACACGACTAATCGAGGCTGCTGAACACGTATGACACAAGGAATGATGACGTCGAGAGCCAGTGAGGACTCATCGCCGGAGTCGCTTGACATAGAACACTGAACGTCGAGGGACGCGTTATTAGGGAAGGTAACAAGGCGAAGGAAACTAGCGACAGCGCTTTGACCGTCGACAAGCTCTATACGCTGAAGCGACGGAAGCTCGAGCGGGGTTTCGCCACTGGGAAGCTCGTCTTGTAGACAGTGTTTCAATGTAAGCGTCTCAAGCTCGGCCATGTTGCGGAGCATCGCGAGGGTATCCAGCGTGCTGCTATGGAGTCGCTTGGGTAGAAGCAGACAAAGAGAAAGATGCCGAAGCCTGCGTAAGTCGTAATGAGTGGAGGGCAGAAGACAATTGTCGAGTGTAAGGGAGTGCAGACAAGGGACTGAGCCGCCGAAAAGCCCTCGAGGAAGGGTAAGTGGCCAACTTTCTTGGGGGCCAACCGAACGATCGGCCTGAATGGTAAGGACTTGCAAACGAGGGGCGGATTTGGTGAGACGTTTCAGGACGGCCCCCAGGCTGTCGGGCTCTCCCCCAAGCTCGAGGGTTTGTATACGAGAGAGTTCATTTGACAGGAAGTCCGTCTGGGAAAGCAACGCAGATCCTGCTGTGCCGGGGTAAATGGTATGATGGATGACAAGTTCGGATGACTGTGCGCGCTCCAAGGCGGTACGAGCCCACTGACCGCCGAGGGCCAGCGGGATCGTCCCCCACAAAGCGGGATAGGATAGTGCCGCCGTACGCCAGTATCGGCAAACGTGTGTGATGCGTATCCAGCCGAGACGGCTCGGGAGGGGTGTTATGAGAAGGGTATTGCGACGAGCGCGGGTAGGAGGTCGTAAATCGGCTGCCGATGATGCTCGTCTAGGCTTCGTCTGGCTGGGGGGATCGAGCTCAAAAGACAAGAAAAATATGCGTAAAAGTAGCTCCATTGGCAGAGTAAAGATTGCTGCATCCTGAACTGCGGCGTCGCTAGCCGGACTGAGGTCCATACGCGAAAATTGTATCTGACCGGTGGAAAGAAATGAAGTGCCCGGCAAATTACGCGGGTGCTATTGACAGGTTTGGTTAAACTGACGAGAATTGATGGAAACTGCTAGCACACACCTCGGAGAAGGCGTGCAAAGCAGCGCGCTGGATGAGGACGTCGCCAGGCATGGGTTGGTCTACCTGAGTCGTGGTGGTGGTTTTTATATGTAAGGACGTACCTCATACGCAGCGCCCGTGCTACATCCTTGTCACTCAGGCTAGTCCCGAGAGAAGGTTACCGCCTTCAGCTGTCATGCTTCGCATGAAGCCGTGTCCCCTGCGTGATCCCGGCGGAGCCTGTGAACCACGCCGATCCCGGGACCCCTCCATTCCTCTGTCCACATGTGCACGTGGTTCTGTCCACACCTTTTGTCTTCTACACCCACCGCAGTCGCGGCCAGTAAACAGTATTACGCCCCAGCTCTAGGCTACGGTCGGATGTTTTCAAGCAAAACCCTCTCCCTTCCTCACCACCGCTGGCTCCCTGTCCATGCATCACACTCCTTCGCGAAAGAAAACTTTCTTGATGTGATCCTTCTGTTACGACCTTCGGGACTCGCCTGCCTCATCCGGCGTTTACCTTCAAGTTGCTCCGTATGTGCGGTTGCCCTTCGATTACTTCGCGCCCGTTCTATGTTCCTTTTCGCCCCGGATCTACCGTGTGCTTACTATGCAGTGGGGCCCATCACTCAAAGGCCTGTCCGCACATAGCTTTTCCCATTCCGGCACTATCGCTCCAGTACTAGTCTCGGGGATGTGAGCTCGTATCCGCCACCGCCACCGTCCAGGTGCAAAACCAGTCTACCTTTTAACGTTCAGCACCCTCCTGTCTTTGCGGGGACTAAGCGAGCGCTCGTCTAGACACTGGAAGCTCGTCGGCAGGGTGACAGCGGCTCCCTCGCGATTGCGGTACGTAACGTACGGTGTCTTCTTGCGCACGTACATACGGTGATAGAATGGGCATAATTTCCAGGCCGAGGCTCAGCGCTGGTAGTCATGAAATGCGATTAAGCCGACAAGCAAGTAGCGCGTGCATGCGATGGCGGTCGCTGTCGGGCGCCAACGTGTGGCTGTCAGAGTCTTCCGCTTCGATGCTCCTAGAGTATATAGGACCACCGCGTACCACGATCCTCACTTATCATCGAGCGCTTTGTTGGGAATGATACATGAGGAAGGAATTCCGGATACGTTGAGACACACCAGCGTCGTCAGCTTCTTCAAACGCGGCGCCCGTGTGGAACATCCAGGCCATCTACAATATGGCGAAGACGTACGCTACGAAGTATTCTTTGTAAGATCGATGTTTCGATTCACCAAACTGCGGGCATCCGGACGGAAGGAGCAAGTTCTATGCTTCCGAGGCGTCCGTCCCGCCATGAGTGGAGTCGATCTCTATTGTTCCCACGCCGCGGCCACATCTTCTACCGGGGACATGGCTGGCATGCTCACGGTCATCCAAACTCCTACTGTCCTGTCTGTCGTGGTTGCTGGAGGGAAGAAGGCCAATCCATGTAATTGCCATCGTTGATCCCCGTTCCTGCAATTATAAGACCAGCCAACTGCCAGCCTGAATGGCAAAACCTGGAAGTTCAATATACCGTCGCGGTAAGGTTTCCCAGTGGCTCCCTTGGGTTCCCTCTATGGGCCTCGACTCTCTACTGCCGTCGCAGTGCGTGTGCTTCGTTCACTACGGGAGCGAGAGCGACTCTTAAGATGCCATTGTCATATCGCAAAAAATATCACTTTACTTTTCGTGCTATACCAGAGTATCCAACAAGGACGTGGATGTACAAAACTTATTAGTGTTATCATCTGTACTGATTTTCTCACGGGTTTTGTCAGCGTATCTATACGCGAGCAACCCACGTTTGATCGCTGAATACGCCTCCAATCTTCCGAAGCACCTTTTATTGGCGACACAGCAGACGAACAGCTATGTTCTCCCACCACCTCACTCGACCACCTCACTCGACGTACCGGCATCGGCAAGTACCAGATAGACATGCCTTATTCACTATGGATCGTCGCAGAGGTTTACTTTCTCGCTATGCGGCTGTCCACGTCCCTCTACGAAACACTTTTCCGAGTCTCTCCGTCCATGACTCAAGGTTCTGTGCGGCTAATGACATGGAATATTCGCTACGATTCTCAGCCAGACAACGTGACTGTACAAGAGACTGTTGGCTCGCTCCCTGATCCTTTGACAGAGCCGGTTTCTTTTTTGAATCTGACTGGGGAACAGCCATGGAGTACGCGGAGGATCAGGGTCTATCAGCGAATCATCGGCGAAGACGTAGATATGATTGGTACGTCTATTGAAATTCCGCCGGTGAACGTTGCTGTACGATGTGCACCAGGGTTCCAGGAGGCTCTCGAGCGCCAATATGACGACATGCATGAATTACTTGGGGACAACTGGGGATGTGTATGTGACGCCGGAGAGGGTGCATTGTCTGCTTCTCTCCTTAAGCTTGTTGCAGGTCGGTGTCGGACGCGACGACGGCGCTGTTTCCGGAGAGTTTAGTCCTATCTACTGGAAGAAGTATACTACCAATCTCAATGAAGACTACGACCCTGACTTCTGGGTTTAGATCGATATTCACTCTGCTCAGCAACGACACCTTCTGGCTCTCGTATGTCACACGCTTTAAAGCGTCACACCGAATTCTTGTCTCTTGATTCCTACAGAGAGACACCGTTCGATGCGGGTTCCAAATACACAAACGCGGGTTCGGTGCGCATTGCAACCGCGGCGCACTTCCTGCTCAATGCGTCGGGCAAGCGTTTCACGTACATCAACACTCACCTCGATGACCAGTCAGACAAACAACGGCAATATGGGGCGTCGTTGATCCTTTGGCGCGCTCGTTCCGAGGCATCCCGAGGCAGCACTGTCATCGTGTCTGGCGACTTCAACTCACCAACTGTAGGGAACGAGGCTGGAGCATACCGGATCATCACTGGCCAGATTTCACCCCTCGCGGTCAATCAAACTTTCCAAGAAGCATACGCTGTTCATGGAAGAGGTGTCGTAGACTTCAAGATGCTGGACCTACGGACGCAGCTCCCTTCAATTTCTGTCGCGGGCAATTGGGCCACGTACACGGGCTTTAATGGACCGGAAGACACTAGAGAGTACAGTCAAATTGACTTCATCTTTGGCGGCAACAACGGCGGCTGGTATGTATGATATCTGTTCTTTGGCACACCACTCACAAGAGGTCTTAGGAATCCAATTTTGCATAAAATTGAGACCCAATTGACTGATGATGGTGTGCTCGCGTCTGATCACCGACCTGTCATTGCGGACCTGCAAATTTGATTTAAGTGCAGCACCTCGCACAGATCTAATAGTCGACGTTCGACCTGCTTGGCTGCTGCCAGTGGCACGACGCTTGGCTTGTTTCACTCAGCTTGAACATGCAAGCCGTCGTCCATGCGTTCGAGCATAGAAAGCTATAAGCCGTAAACGTAGATTGGCATATGTATGGACGGTTCCAGGATGAGAGACCGGGAACGACTAGCCCGGATGCTCTCGACTCTCGAGCTGTCTGAGCATCTCATGCACGTGCACGTGGTGGTGGTCGTCGAGCGTCCATACTTGCCGCCACTTGCCACCATCTCCACGGCTGTACCTATGTCTCTCCCAGCCAGTGGCTGTGCTGGAGATTATGAAAAACTAACGGTCCCTCAACTGAAGGCTCTTTGCAGAGAACGACAGATAACGGGGTATTCAAAGCTCCAAAAGAAAGACCTCATCGGCAAGCTTTCATCACTGTCGGTCCAAAGCAAGATCGTGCTGCCAACGGATACCAAGCTTTCGGCACATGACACTTTAGATATAGCCCAACAAGTAGGCGCAGGTACCATTGCTTTGATGAGGTGCAGGAGGGAAAATTTACCGTGCATATAGTCACCGCAGAACTCGGGAGCGCGTGCTCGCGACGCTCGGCCACTGGCCGACCTCCTTCCGCTACTCTTCCGCCTACTACTTTTCTGGGCGCCAGACATGGTCCGTGTGAACCCACACCAGAGTCTTCAACGATAGCGAAAGAGCAATCTGCACGACTTCCTCCTCCAGCTAACATCCAAGCTTCGGTTCGCCACACCGCTGGGCCCACAATGAAGAGGCGCAAGATCTCCGATACTCGCGATGCAGGATGTGCCTCCGACTCAAACTCTATCACTCCTTCCCCAGTGACTTCAACGTCTTCAGGGAACATGGCGGCCACGTCCAAGATTCTTCCTGTTCTCGTCAGGGTGACCGTTCCTGGACAAGGGCCCATCCCTCGTGCCTCGAGATCTGTGCAGTCCAGTCCCCGTCTTTCTCCGATGCATCCTGGCGGGATAATCGGAGAGGGCGCCGTGAAATCGCAAACGGAACTACCTTCAGCGATGGGTCAAGGCAAGCGATTCAAACCACTCACGGTGAAACAACCGGCGCGTGTACTATCGCCCCCCGCACCTGCTACTTCGATCCCTCTGGACCTTCCCGTTCGTCATGCAACGCCTCCAATGGCTAATCTGGACTTCGAGACGTCTCCAACACTGCCAATTCTGCAGCGTATCACACTACCCCCTAGCATTTCCCAGCGTAGGCATGTTAACCAATGGGCGGTCATCCTAAGTGGACTGTCGGACACCGAACGAGGGGCGTGCGCCCTCGCGTCTCGTATGCTCCGCTATGCAGGTCCACGACACCATTTGTTGCCACCCGCGTCCGCTGACCGACAATGCAGTTTACCTCTCTGCTGGCGAGATTCTGCGCAGGAAATATGCCGGAAGGCGGCTAGAAAGCCAGGAACTGATTTTCCCCGCTCCAATAATCAACTGGTGGCCCTACCTTCGTGCACGACAGAAGGAGTGGGCGGACAGACTGGACGCCTACAAAAGCTCGTTCTTGGCCCGCTTTTACACGGAACTTCCCATTGACGGCCGTCTATGGGCAAGTCCAGACAACGAAAAGCAGATCACGATCGTCCTTCGGTGAGCGCACTGGATCCAATACAGGGGAATTTGAAGCCGATGTACCCAAGTTTCTTGCAGACTCGGCTCTGGTCCGCACTGTCTATCGGCAGCTTCTCCGGAAGATCTGATGCTCTTGACTGGCTCCATACGAAGGTAATCGATGCATCCGAGGTCATCCCAGGGGAAATCTGGGTGGTTTGTACGTCCACTGGGGAAGAGTTCTACGTACTTGAGGCAACCTGCGAAGTCATCGGCCATCCACCAGCGGTGAAACCTCGCAGCACTACGGGCACGGCCTCGCTTCGCGCAGATTGGTCAAATTACGTTGCCGAGCAGGTAAGCCAGTTGGCGGCGGGCTCGAGGCGCTCGCTCCTCAGCCGGATGAGATGGGCGAATGAGGCGGAGTATGACCATGGCGTGAGCCGGCACTGGCTCTCCAAAACATCATCGTCGGACGTCCAAGATGCATGGATACACAGGGTAGCTGAACGATACACGCTCGCGTGCATCGTCTCCAACAGGTCCGCCTTCCGACCGTCACTGTTGATTGCAAGACTGATAGGGAAGATCGAAGCGTAAGCGGAGGCTGGAAATCCTCAATCCAGATGGCGCAAGATGCGGTTGGCCTCGTAGACACAGGGCCGCCGCCGAACAGGTCAGAAGAGAAACAGTTGCTGAATCTCTTCCTGCCAGCGTACGTCAGGGTCCCTAGCGTGTGAACGCGAACTAATTAATCCAAGGATACATCATGTTGAAAGCGTCCACTTCACCACAAACAAGGGGAAGCCTCTACATCCCGCTGTCGCCGTGATTCAGACACCCGCGCGCGAGTACTACGTTCTGCGCGACAACGGCATGCAGATCGGATGCGAGGAAGATGGTATCGTGGAGATGTGGTGCAGGTTGTTGGGTTGCGAGGCGACTGGGGAGGGAATCGCAGACAAGTAGTCTGAGGGGGGCGTCTACAGCGCCGACGAGACGATGCACAACTTATTCGTGGACTGCCCTGCTCCGAAGTCCAGCACGTAGTCATATCCCACGTAGTGTACAGATACTTCTTGCTCCTTCAATTTCACGAACCGCCAACCTTAGCACCAGCGAGCTCCTGCCCGAGCTTGTACCCAAGCACCTGCATGCACTTTGAGAAATGCAAGGCAAGATGCAAAGACATGCCACGCACCTTCTCCCAGTCCAACTTTTGCCGTGTAAGAGGTAGAGCACGACGAAGAGCCTTGAACGATTTCTCCCCCATCTCGTGGTATGTGTCGGAGAGAGAAACCTGGCAAGTTCCTTCGAACTCTTTGATCAGCGCGAGCAGCTTGGTTGCAGACGGTGAGGGAGCGTCAACAGATATTGTTGGCGGCAACGCGAGCGTTCCGTTATGTTTCGTTTCCAGTTGTACCTGGCGAGAGAGCTTCAAGTATCCAAAAGGCGGGCCATGAGCAGGAAACGCACATTGCCGTTCTCATAATAGTGGACATTGACAAGGATGAGCCCGGTCACGGTGTTCTCAACAAGATCGATGTCGTATTGAGAACGCCAGCGTCCCGACCTGAAAAGCGTCAGCTGAAAGACACGGAGGTCAACGCGACCGGACGGACCAAAAGTTCGCAGGATTGTATTTGTTGGCGACGATTTGTATGGTAAAGCGGCGGGGGGTGTTTGGAGTAGCAAACACAGACGCATTGCCTTCATGGTAATGTGCACTAAGATATTGCAAAGTCGCAGACTCGAGCGCTGCTCTGCTCCGTAGCAAGATGGGAAACGAGCGAAGAGAGATGGACGATGTGCGCACCGGAATGGCTCAGATTCAGCGTCCAGTTCGATCGGTTGGGGATCGGATGCTTCCTGTAACTCTTGTCGATATTATGTACAGAACAGGCTGAGAGCCACGCACGAGGGCTATGTGGTCGAACTTGTAGCTCGTCTTGGATCTTGGGTCCACGAAGCGATCATCCTCTTCGCCCGCCTTCGCTGCCTCGCTGACAATCGCCTGCGAGAAGCATGAGGACACCTTGTACACATATCAGGTACTACGCACGGTGTGGCTTGTCCCGGGTATGTCCGCAACAATGAATTGAGCGAGGTTGTATGCGAGAAGAGCAGGCATAATGCCCTGTTGTAGGCTCTCGTCGTCCGCGACGATGTTCCGGACATCTACGGGTGTGATTGGGATATGAAGACGACGAGGCACGATATCTCTAACCATTGAGGACGTCGTTGATCTGACCTGGCGGGGACTGTAACAAGAAAGAGGAGACAGCAGCTATGTGTTCCTGCTCGTTCATCGTGGTGTTGAATAACAAACCTGTGACAACTGGTGCGTGCGGCGCGTAATCTGCTGTGCAAGACTGCCATTGCATTAGTGTGTTGCCTGGACATCCTCAACATCAGCTAAACATCCTTATTCCATTGTTCTAACTTTCAGATTCAGATAAGACAAGATGTTGCGCAGTGTACACCTCGTTCTAAATATTTCACATGCTGCTAGATAACATACTTTGGCCCTCCCACATCACGCATACAACAATCACACTGGCCGCGCTCAAAGTTGGAACTTTAGTGGCTTGTAGCGACTCTTAGCGACTAAGCACGTCTTGGCCGCTAAGAGTGTCGATAAATCAAGTCCACTGTCGGATTTTGAGATCCAACCACTCGATGGCAGTGGGCTCCTGGCAGCACAGTACTGCCTTCCAAATTTCTCTGCAAGTTTCCCATCCACCTACCTTCCTTGCCTCTCCTGCTCATCTCTTCATCTCCACACATCTGCCTGCCATCATGCACTTCCACACTTCCACACTGCTGCCAACCTGCACCTCCATATGCAGGCATGCCTGTCTCCTGCCTGCCTACCTCTGGTATGCCCATCTTTATGTGCCTGTCCCACCCATCTGACTCCAGCATGTCTGTTTTCATCTCCACAGGGGCACAAGCCTAAGCCCACATGACACCCACTTCCCATATGTGCACACATACCCATTTGCCCATTTGTCTCCATCCTTGTGAATCCCAGCAGTGTACCTTTGTGCTGGCTTTGTTCCCATGTGCTCCCTTGCCACTGTCTATTCATGTATTTAACTAGTCATACAATAAAATTGAGCTATACTTGCTAAATGGTATAAATTACATATCAGCTAGTAAAAGTCAAGAAAAGAAACCATAGCACAGTGCACAATGAGGAAGTCACCACCATTGAGAAGGCAAACCTCAAAGTCTGATAATAGACCTAGTTTATTAACACCCTCAGGAACAAACCAACACACACACCTAGTCACTAAGAGCCATTAACACTCCAAATTTGAACACAGCTGCTAACAAACCAGGAGAAGCAGTTTTCATTATAGGGCTTAACAATAATACACTAAAAAAACAAAACTATAATTCAGTTCAACCCACTTACCTGCTACCAGCTTGTGCTTGCAAATAGTACATGCCACAGCAATGGTAGCAGGAAAGAGAAGAAGAAACCCCCAACGACACAAGCCTGTAGTGCAACGGCAAGGTCATTATGCCCCCAAGTTGCAAGCAGAGCTCAGAGGACAAGGGTGGCAAAAATTAGATAACCAGTAATGGGAGCGGTGCTCCCATAATAGTGGTTAAACTATTAAGAACAGATACTACACTTGATCTAAGCCAAAAGGCCAGAGTGGTAAGGACTATACAATGTCAGAGAGCTCGAATTTATACGACGGCGTGGCGCGCACGGACCATCCTGGCTTGATGGGTGCGCCAATGACTTAGAGTCGCCAGTGGCCCGTGGCCGATCACGTCCTCCGCCTCTTCACTCAATCTCACCTCCCTTCATTCATGTACCATAGCATTTTGGGGGGTACGAGTACACACTTAGGTTCCGGGTTTGTATTCGATTCGGATCCAGAGGTATTCCTCGGAAATCAAAGTGATCGGGAGACTGCTCGCTATAAAAACGCCTCCCATAGGCTCCCCTCCTCGGCCAATGACAATCTCGCTCTTGCCCAATCCTGCACTGAATGCTTCTTGGATTCGCACACCCCGCGCTTGCACACGTTTACTTTGCGACCCTGTCTTTTACGGTTACATACCCTGTTCCACCTCATTCGATGCCGATGACCCCCACACTGTTAGTATGCATAACTTCTACTGGCGTGCACTCATGTAAATTACATAGTTCTGTGGAAGATCAAGACTCGGAGGTGCGGACGCCGGTTCGTTCTCGATGGTCTAGCGCACTAAACATGTCAGCAGCACTCCCGCGGAAGGGTTTGTTCTTTCTGAGCCTCAAGTTCTACGCACTGATCTGTTATCGTCAGTATGCTACACCACGTCGTCCCCGCTCTTTAATTCTCAAGCGTAAACCCCTTTCTATAGCTGGCTCTGATGTCCATCTCATTGTCTTAGGGAAGATGCGAACGAAGGCGCATCTGTGCATGGGGAGGACGTGCGAGGCTATATATGGGCGTTCTATTTACATGGAGTCGCTTCGTTTCACGACTACGCCGAGCAACTCGTTTCACCATTCATCCTGCACGCGGCAATTCCGTGGAAGGAAGAGAGTGGAATTACGGGACTGAGACCATGCTAAAAGGTAAAAGATTGTGACTGTACAACATCCACCCGTGAGAACGCGCTTGTGTTTACATCTTCGACTTAGAGAACTGCGTCTCAGTGACGCCTTTACCCATAGCCGCGGTCGACGAGACACCGCCTGTGATCGTCTTCATGAGGTTGTCGACATAGTCGGCACCACTCCACTGAAAATGGTCAGTACGAGTGAGGCGCATGGCGGGAGCGTCGTACCTTCTGGTGAGTAAGCATGTCAGTGCCGATCTCGCGTTCCTTGCTCTGAATAAGTTCGACGTAGGCCTTCATGCCCTCCTGAGAGAACGCCTTCGCGAAGAGATCGGAGATGTAGCCATTTGAGTGCAGGCCTCCAAGCTACCATGAACGACAGTGTGAGTAAGAGTCGTACATTTGAGTGCGTAATACTCACGGTGATAAACTGCCAGCAGAAGCCGAGCTTCCCGAGGTCCCAGACAAACGATTTCATTGCTTTCGCGCCGAGGCCGGCAGCTTCCCAATTGAAGCTCGGGCTGAGATTGTATGCAAGCCACTGCTCGGGGTACACAGCATGCACGCCATCAGCGAACTCCTTTGCTTGCGCGTAGATCGGCTTTTTCGTTTCCATCCAGAGCAGATCTGCGTACGGTGCGAACGCGACAGCGCGGTTGATCGCACACTGTGTCCCGCCCTGGTAACGGTAGTAGCCCTCTTGTGTACGTGGCGCATCCCAGTCCCAAAACGGCACGGTCTTGAGACCGAACTCTTTGGCGATGGCGACCGCTTCGGGATACGAGACGTGCGCGATACGTGCGCAGAACTTCGCCACGGAAGACGAAGTGACGCCCTGCTCGACAAGAGCCTCTGCCAGAACGTCACCAAAAAGTCTCAGACCAGCGCGCTCTAGCCACGCATCCTCAACGGCTTGGAGTGCGTCGCCCTTCTTGCCCTGAATCTCAGCTTCTCGCATGACCTGGACGAGCGGTCGCAGATCGGGGTTTGTCGTGCCGAGAATAAACGGGTGATCGCGGAAGTCGACATTTGTTGTGATGAGTGTCGCCGCCTCTGAATCCGTGCGAGCAATGACCAGGTTCTCGACACCCATAATGTCGAACTGGAGACGGATCGCAACGAGCCGGTTGATGTGCTCTTGAATCGACACAAGCACCTTGCCAGCCATATGACCGCATTTCTTCGTGCCTGCCGCTTGATCCTCAATATGGATGCCGGCGGCGCCCTTCTCGACGAACAGCTTGGCGAGCTTCATCGTCGCGGTGACGCCACCATGGCCGGTATCAGCATCCGCGATGAGAGGACGCAGATAGTCGATCGGCGAGGTAGATGCGAGCTGGGAGTCGGTCATCCGGGTGCGTTCCTCACGCTGTTTACGATCATGGAAAAGTTGAGCCATGAAAAGATGCTCGACCTTATTCGGGACAGTGTTATAAGGATAGTCTGAATGCTCCCAGTGAGAAAGGCGTGAGAAGACGTGGGACGAAAACGCACCCGCGAGATCGGGACCAGGCTCGTGCGTGGTAGACGCGGTGCTGGAAGACTGCCACCCGGAAATATACACGGTCTCGAGATACTTGGCCATTTGCGTGAGTTGCACAGGGTCAAGACTAAAACAAAGAGGTTTGGGGACGCGCCCGATGGGTTCACAACGTCATAACTTACGCGCCATACGTATGGGAGGGAGTACCGCGTTTGAAGTGCTCAGAAAACAACTCGAACGCCTTCTTGGCCATCAAGTTCGACGGATAGTTAAGCGCGACCGTGCCTCGCTTGGAGACTACCTGCTCTGCAGTGTACGGCCGCTTGACGCGAGCAAATCGTGGGCTCTACGGGAAAAGGTTATTTGCGTTGGTGCGGATAGGGGCGTTAGGGCGCGTACTTTGAACCAACGTTCAACCTCTGCAACTTCGGCATAGAAAGCAGCTTTCTCTTGGTGCACCATGGTGGTAGGACGCTATCTGTGTCGGGGAGGGGTGAGAAGGGGTGTCAGGGAGTCGAATAGCCAGCGGCTGGCGGTCGTTTTGTTCGCGGGAGAGGAATTAAAGTCACATGTGATTTAGGGAAGGAATTGTCTCGGCGTCGCGGTGGAATGGTGACGGTGAAAGAGGCTCTCCGTCGCTCTCAGAGCGCTCCTTGACCTCCGAATGCCGCCGCCTCATTACTGGAGTCCGGCAAGCTAATCGGCATCCCTGCACTTCCATCAAGCCTTACCCGTCGCGGAGTACCGCCTGCGTGGGCAAATGGGAGACGCGGGCTTCGATGATTGACTTCGCTTCAATACAGCTAATTATGTCACATGCACTACTGGGTAACACGAGTTCAGGACCTCGGCATGCGAGGCGCGAAGCTGGCCCGGCTCTAAAGCCTCTTGCCGTCCTCGCCCGAGAAGGTATCGAACTCCGCAGCGCCGTAATCACAGGTCATAACGCATCGTCGGAAAACGGAATACCCCACTCCCGCTCCCGGCATCGGCGCCTCATGTAGTATGTCCGTCGTGGTATGCCCTCAATACAGGACTAGTACCCGCTATCGCCTGTCGCCGTCGAACACTAGGCCGGCCAGGCCGTATCGAACTGTAAAAGCTAACACGCTTCCGCCGATCTGCAGGGCATCGTTAAGAAGATGCAAGCCGTCTGAAAGTCAGGGAAGACAATACCTGTATCCCAATCAGCGTCTGGGTCAGCCGTTTTTCGTTCATAGGACCAAGTTTAACGAGTAGGAAGTTGAGGATGGTGAGATTTGTTGCCTCGAGGATGACACCAGTTTGTGGGTGTGTTGTCAACTCCGTGAGGCGTAATGCCTCAAAGATACGGAGAACGAATGTGGAAAGGCCTGAGGGCGGCTTCATGAACAGGGCCTTTGATGGGTAGAGGAGGTTCGTGTCCGAATCAAAGCTGGCGGCTGTGTTAGTCCATTTTTTCCGTAGGTGCGTAGATGAAATATACCGGGGAACGCGATGCCTTGGGCAAGGTACGAGGCCGAAGAGCTGCGGGCAGGAGAGCACGAAATTGAATATTTGAGGGAGGAAAAACAGAAGAAGGGTCTTCGAGAAGTGAGCTTGAATACCGACCACTGCAAAAGCCATGCCGGTAAGATAGCATAACGTGTCCCCGGGGAACGCACGAGCGGGATACCTGTGGTCAAGGTCAACTTCAGCGGAAAAAACAGAGCGGCTTCACCGACCAGTTGTGATACAAGAATCCTAGGCATACTCCGAGAAGAGGGAGCATGAAATAAAGGCTGAACAGGTGGCGCTCGACGAGCTCCCTGCTTCCATAGGCCATTCCCGCGCTCCATATTCCGCCGATCTCGACTTCTGAACGGCTTCCGAGGAGGTAAACAGGAATACGGAAGTCAGACGGCCAGGGTAGGTACAGTAGATCATTTAAGACCACAGAAAAGGCAATAACGACGGCTTGAGATGTTTCGGACCCATTGATGCCGGCCAAAATGTTGATACTATTAGTGCAGAAAGTCGAGAGCATAGACATGTACAAGTAATACAGGGGACCTACTAGGAGTTAGTCAAGGGCGGAAGCATGCAGTAAGTCACAAACCCAAGTTGAGCAGCGCGCCAAAAACGGGGCGCAGGGGGATAGGTACGACGATGTTGGTATTGCCACGTTCTGCGTAGTAGACCATAAGGAGCGGGATGGATGCGATGATTGGGATCGGAAGCTTGTGGCGCCAACGGATGTCAAACACGTCGTCGAGAAAGCCAAGCATAGTAGCGACCAAAATAGACAATATCGAAGACAAGTACACGGAAAGCTAATATTAATTAGTAGGAAGGCGAGGGTAGCAGAAAGCCTTATTCACCTGGTAATGGGGGAATTCGTTGATAATGATGCCCTCGCGTACTGTATATTGGGTATGTGATCCGCTAAGAGAGATGGAGGAGAAAGCGAAGGGAATAAAGATAATAAGAGACAGTATGTAAATGCACGCGCATACGAGACCGAGGCTCTCAGGGCTAGGAAGCAGGTCAGTAAAGGAGCAGGTGCTAACCGGCCAAGAACGCACATAGGTGTGTTATATGTCTTCAGGAGGTCCCTTCCTTTGAGATTCGCCTTCACGAACGTCGGGCCGAGCGCGGGCACGAGGTATATGGCAGAGAGAAGAGTGAGCATGGAAATGCCCACAGAGACGTGTAGAGCAGGCAAAGGGGGGACGGGGGTGATTAGGGGTCTTACAATGAACCATGACGCAACGGGCACAACGGAGAAAAGCAAGACGGAGGGTAAAGGACGGGGTGTCGTCGCATCTGGCATATCCGCAAGAGACGTCTACTAGATGGTGGTGGTTCAGATTTGAGAAGCGTGTCTTAAACGGTTTGCTTTGAAAGACGGAGGTGGCTCAGAGCGAAGGACCACGTCGCACTAAACATTTAAAAGAGTAGCCACGTCGATGATTTTGGCGAGCGCGTCGACGCAGTGTTGACGCGTACATAGTATTGTAGCAGACACGTGCGTCGCGCGGGAACGGACAAGATGGCCTCCTACGCCAGAGCAAGGTCGCCGAGATGTCCGATCCTTCGCCGCGAGCGTCGCCGACAATCTCAGCAAGCCCCGAGGCCGCAGCAGTCACAGCGCCTCGTATTCTCAGTGCGACAGGATGTAGGATTGAGTATACTGAAGGCAAAGGAAGGGGCGTCTTCGGTGCGCCTCCCCTCTATCTCGTTGTCGCGACTGCTTACCCGAATGTGCCCCACTGGCAAACGTAGCAAATTGTCCAGTACCTGCGCATGCTCTCATTGAGGTCAGTCCTGTACTTCTATTATCCGCGGAAGAATACGAGAAGCATGGCAAATATACTGTTTTGGATCATTATACCTTTACTTGGCGTGACGGTCGGATGGCAATCGCACTCGGGTTGGGTCAGTAGCTCCGAGCTTGCTGCACTGTGCACTCATCTGGAGATCTTCATAGGATCTTTATTCAATCACTCTCAGGAACCGAACGTGTCGTTTTCTCTGGATCCCTTAACTGAGTCTATCCGATATACAACTACACGATCTGTTCTGCCGGACGAGGAGCTCTGCATATTCTATGGTCATAAATTATGGTTCAAAGATATCAATGCCAACGAAGGCGTTTCTGAAGCTACAGAAGATACGGACGACGGCTGGGGTGGGCTTAGTGTGATGGCAGACAACGGAATCGGCCTGCAAAGAGCAACGGAAGGGGACCATGATCTTAACGAGATAGTTCAGGAGGATAGTCTCCCTTTCCTACGGGTGCGCATAACACCTGACGAAGAAGAAGAAGAAGATCTGGAGTCAGTGAGAACAGGTGTGCAATGTCTATAGTCGTATGATTGGAGCTTACCATCGAAGTTGACGCATGGGTCGCCGATATCATGGACAACCGACACACGACTGCATTGCTCAAGTTAGCTCTGCCGCACTCCGGCACTCAATTTACTTCTAATTCCGGATTTTTAGGTGGTTGAAGGCTTCCGGTTACGAAAGCCCCGCACTTGCCCACTTGAAACGTATTCGCAAGAGCAGAGACCAGTCTACTTTTCTTCTGACGGCTTCTCCCAACACGCCAGTGCTCCCTACCGAGCTCCAAGGCTCTCTGTCAACACCTTACCAGATACGAGTCCCCAAAACAGCGGCTTTGACGCCAACATCGCTGCAGCTTAAGGCTACGTTCTGGCCCACTGTCTTTGCGCCACGAAGGAAGCATGAACCAGAAGTGTGGTCACAGGCTAAGATGCGCTGGGCTTCGAGCGCGATACGGCGTGTTATAGCAGAAGCGCGGCACGCAATGCAAAACGGCAATGTGAGCCCGAGTTACCTCGGACGATAGGGCCCTAGTTTATATACATTACTAGCTTCCTATTGCAGCATACGTCCCCCCACCTTTCGACGTAAAACACGGCACCACAGCGGGTGCCTCCCTCCATTTCGTAGCACACGACCTCCGTATTTCTGCTGCGCATCCCCTTCGGCACCCGGTTCTGAACGTTATCCAGCAAATTAGTGACTATCGAAGCGAGCCAGCTACAACCGCCGTCAATCCTGGGTCCGCGGAGCTCTCAGCCGCTGAAGACGCGGTGAGGAACGGGAAAAACTATCTCCTCACTTCGCTCACGCTTTTTACCACCCATGAACCGTGTATTATGTGCTCGATGGCGCTGCTACATTCTCGTGTGAAGGAGGTCTTCTACATCTTCCCCATGACGCTCACGGGCGGGTGTGGCGGGGCCGCATGCTTGCCAAAACTTCCCGCTGTCAATCATCGGTTTACGATAGGACGGTGGAAGGAAGAGCCGGGCTTAGAGGATTTACGAGTCGGCGATGATGTGGATGCATAGAATGACAGTGTCAGGCGAAATAACCACTGCGACGTGTTATCGTACACGACCACTCGGAGGCTCAGAAAGCGAAAAATACCGAAGACAGTGCGACGGGTACGAGACGAGAAAGCTAGATCGAGGAGAACAAACAGTGTCAGAGCGCACCCTCACATCCGCGTCTTCGGGCTGTGGAGGTTCCACATTTTATCCTTCACCCTTTCAAGAAGCGCGTTGTCCGTAATGTACCTCAGATCTCGTGCGCCGTCGATGTACTACATCCAAACTTAGCGCGAAATCCCGATGCAGGCCGTAAAGTGCTGCTTGCTCACCATATCCTGCGCCGTGCGGATGACCGCGAGCGCGATCTGTGCGCTGACATCGCGAATGCGCTCGAGCCGCGGGTAGAGCAGGTCCGCGGTGCGTTCGGCTGGCGTGAGCGAGCCTGCGAGGGCGACGGCGGACTGCTCGACCATCTGGTCCGAGACGCGGTCTGCCTTCGAGAGGAGCGTACCGAGGCCAAGGCCCGGGAAGATGTACATGTTGTTCCCTTGACTGGGCTCATGCGTGGCACCATTATACACAACGGGCTGGTACGGTGATCCGGAAGCGAAGATGACCTTGCCGTTTGTCCTAGTAGCCAGAGGTCAGATCATGGATGCGTCTGAGAAGGACATCAGGCAGACCACTCCACTGCGTCCTCGTAATCGACTTCGCAGACAGAGCTTGGGTTGGAAAGCGGAAAGATAATAGGCCGTTTATTGTGGCTCGCCATTGCCTCGACAGCCTCTTTGTTGAATGCGTTCTGGAAACCCGGGTAAATGACAGAGGATATGACGAGCGATGTGAGCGTACGCGAATAGTGCTCAAACCGAGTAAAGCGGTCGGTTTCACGTAGTTGATGATGTCCACCAGGTTCGTCATAGGTGGGCCATCGTAGTCGGTGCGTGCGAAGTCTATACGTTTAGATGTTAGCACTTTGTCTGATAGAAACACAGTAATATTTACATTTTTTGTGTTCCTGTAAGGCCTTGCGACTAGTAGTGATCAGGCCCTTAGAGTCTACAGTCTAGGGAGAGTGCATAAGACGCTGTAGTAACACAGGCACGGAGGGCACTAACCCAGATGCGTTCGCGCGCTTCCGCCTCACTTAAACCGTTGAACTTGAAGAAAGACATAAGTTGTTTCGCCACACCAATGCCCGCCGAACCAGCCCCGAAGAATAGCTGAGAATATGGTGGAATCATAATCATCCAATAGGCGCAGAGCGACGTACGATGCGGTGCTCGGAGAGAGGAAGGCCGGACGCGTCGGAAGCGAGACGAGCGGCGTTAAGGAAGCCCGAAAGCACGACTGCACCAGTACCTTGGATCTGTGGCGAAGAATAAGCGACGGATAATGGAGAGAAGAGCATAAAGAACGTACGTCGTCGTTGAAGCAGAGCTGTCGGTCACGGAACATTTCAAGGTAACGGAAGGCATTGTCGGTCGAGAAATCTTCAAACTGCACCAGCAGCCGCGGGAACACATCGCGCATTGCGGCCATGAACTCTGCCATGAACTCGTCCATCTACCACCGGAAGTCAGTCAAGCGCGCAAACCCCGAAACCAGCAGTATGAATTGCGTGCCTCCTCGGTTTCCGGGCGAGGCCGGCGAACGCCAAGATAAAGCGGGTCGTCGAGGTATTTTTGCGTGGATGTCCCCGTGTCCAGACAGATGGGCAGCTGATGAAGAAAGGACATCAGCTAACGAACAATTTTGAAACAGGCGGGAATGGCGTACGGTTGAAGACGGACGGATGCCGGCGCCCGCGATATAGAGGTCTCTGCGCCACCAGTCATATGCATCAGCGCCGGAGGCAACCGGTATAACGGCATCAGACATACAACTTGCCAATAGCAATGGGCAGCCCGTTCGCGCCGAGGTCGCCCAACCCGAGAATGCGCGACCCTGTGACCGCCATCAGGCGCGTCGCGCAGGAAACAAACAAGTCATCTGACCGTCAGTCACTACGGAGATCCTAGCCTCACGAGTGTTCGGCCAGGTTGAAAGAACTTCGCGAATGCGACCTTTGTCGTTGATCGAGATGTATAGACCCTCAGGTCGGCGCCAGATGTGCGAATAGCTCTGGCACGCCTCTCCAACCTAAGTAACGGATGAGCCATGACATCCCGGCTCTCTACATAACTGGTAGAGCACCGTCGGTGTGTAGAGAATAGGAATAATTTCCTGTAGGGAATATAAACAATCAGCGGCAGAAGATGAGCTTCCCGCCCACCTTCATGTTATCAAACAACAAAGAATAGAATAGGGCAGGATCCCTACCCTTGAGGCCGTTAAGGTAGATATACCGCTCGAGGTTGGATGACTTCGATCGCAGCTGCGCTAGGCATCGTGCACGATGGATGCTGCCTTCTACATTGAACTTGGGTGCCGGGGCTTTGCTGACGAGCTTCGAGAGTGCGCTGCGCGATGCATGGGCGAGAGCCTGCGCCTGCATGTCACTGTTTGGGTCGGCTGAGAGGAGTGCGGGCATCACGAAATATATGGACGATCGAATGGCTGAAGTGATATGACTCAAAAAAAAGGGTTTTGCGGGGGTGGTCGGCAAACCGTTATGTCAATTTGGGGGTCTGCGACAGGGCAGTTTAAGTAGGGAGCACAGGTATATTCCCGCGTCCTGGAGAGGCAAGAGCTCACGCGACTGTCATCTGGTTCCGCGAGCGCGACGTTTGTGAAATCCCCATCCCCGCCCGGCGACGAAAGGAGAATGAGGGAACGCCATCGGGCATCATCGCTATGGATTAGTCGAACACGGCGTTCCGCTCAGCGGCGGGAACCGGAGGACATTGTCTCCGTCACGCAGACTTCCGTGTTGTGTGGAGAGAAGATCGAATGCGCAGCCGGCTAACACTCGCATGTGAGACCAGATAGGCATTAGGAGGTTAGAGAAGAACAAAACGGGCCATTCGCTGTCACGCTCTCGGAACAGCACGCAACACAGACAGGTTCGGGACACAGACAGGCTCGGGACACAGACAGGCTCGGAAGGCGGACAGGCTCGGGGCCGTCAGCGCAGGTAGTGCGCACTTGCACAACACCAATCCCGCATCCGTGATGACCATGGCAATCGCGTTGTGCAGGGCAGCAATACGAAGATGAAGATTAGAAAGCGTATAGAATGGAATACCGGTGCATTGGCGGCCAGACGGCCGCCGAATCCATTATTCCACGTGCACTAGTACGCTTCCACGGAGAAGCCTTTAACGCGCTGAGGGGAGAAACAGAGAGTCAGGGCGGAGATATGAGAAAAGAGTGCGAGAAGGTGGACAAACGTACCTCCAGGCCTCTGCTTCACTCGAGCCCGACCTCGCCGCTCCTGCCGCTGGCTCCCATGAGAAAATCTGCTCTCTACCAGAACTCCCTGCGCTTCGCGCGTATCTCGCGTATCGTCCTCTTCTTCTCACCCCATTCCTCACGCTTTGCTTCGTGCTCCGCGAAGAACTTGCGACGCGCAGCCGTACGCTGAGCCTGCGGGAGCGTCGCGACCATACCGACAGTTGAAGGGGTCGTGTTGAACATTTTAGCAAGCCTCTTCTGCGTGTAGACTATGGGCTTCTCCATGCGAAGATGTCGCATCTGCCGGATCTGCTCGTCCGTCAGGCGCGTCTTCGGTATTCGGATGTCGCGAAGAGGTGGGGGAAGCGGGGTGTCTTCAGGTGCTGGGGCGGCCGGCCTGAGTAGTGGGGATGCAGGTTCGGATGTGTACGACAGCTCGGTGGGGTGAGAGGGGGGTGAACGACGGATAAACGTCAGGTCTTCGGGGAGTTTTGAGATGCTGGCATCCGGATCGGTCGTGAGCGGGTCCGGCCAGCGCATTGGCGGTCGTTCGGGACCTGTTGCGTATGCCCGACATAATTTCCTCGCAGTACGTGCGGGCAAAGATGAGCGGGCAACGATGAAGCCCATGAGAACTGAGGGAGGACGGGAGCGTTGGCCACGTCGCACGACGCGTTTGCTGCTACCGCGCGCACCAGTCGCGCGCCCTTCGGAGTCTTCTGTATTTCTCACGGGCTTCTCCGACCTCATTGATACGATCGCTCAGTTTGTTGGATCCAGATTGAGCACATTCCACCTAGATGACGGTAAAAGATACACATCTGTAATCTGTGGAAATAAACCCTTAGAGCAAAGTCCCATCGATGATCTTTGGACCGACATCTTCTCCCTTCTCCCTCGGCAACAACGTCACCCATCGTCTCTTGAATATCTCTGTGCCCATCCTCCCAAAATACCTCTGGCTCTCGAATCCCCACTGATCGCTCGCGCGCACCCAGTTACCTAGCCCGTCGACGTAACGCGCGAACTGCGCGTCCACGGGCTCTCCGAACGTGGGTAGCTCGTTCTCATACAAGCACATGAAGCGCGTCTCGAGTCCGGCGTGATACTGCTGCACCCAGCTCATTGCACCCTGTACGTCCGTCTGGTAGTGGTGCATCACGACCGTGATCATGTTGTGGTTATCGTCTCCACGTGACTGCTCAAGGTTGTAGCTCGCGATGTCCTGCGTGAACACTCAGCGCTCGGCTCCCGGTTTCGCCCGTCACACATCGGAGGCACCAGCTCACGTTTCCGAGAAGAATCATGTCGATGCAAAGAATAGTCAGCTCCTTCAAAACGGAGTGCTCGTGGACCTCATCCGGAAGATCCATGTCGAACTCTAAAAGGGCGAACGAGGGTTTGGCACCAATCGTATCTCTCCGCACCTCCAGATACTCATCCACCGTCCTGATGTGTCGATTCTCCCTGTCAGCTGCCTGCCGTACGACGGCCCGCGTGTATGTTGCGAACGTCTCTACAAAGCGCTTCTGCCCACCCGCGCTCGCCGTTTTAATGGCAAGCTCCCAGAACCTGCACGGGCATTAGTCAAGGCAGGCTGCTCAGGCGCGATAGGCGGATTGGGCTAACTGGCGTGTCATTTCCCCACCGATCCATTCACCCACCGGGCGAGGTATATGCGGGTTCCGCAAGGCATCCATTATAATATCGGCCATCACCTGCACTTCGTCCGGATGCGATACGTCGGAGTACTCGTCGAAGACGAAGAACCTTGAGAAGGTGGGACTGTTCAATGAGTCAGGAACGTTACAGACATGAAAGTACATGTTCATGAGGTCGCAGCCTGTCCTGAGGCGAGCTTTGAAAATTAAATTAGTGAAATGCACATGGGCGACGTGAGAATCTCTCACCCTTGTCGGCCAGTGGATAGGCGAACGATGCGAGTAGGTCTATATTATCAGTAAACAAGCTACACGATAACGCATGAACACCCTCACTGAAGTCGCAACAATCGTAAGCATGTTGGGCTCTAGGACTGAATGCCCCGAAACTACGTGCCCACGCAGACGAGACCGCCTTGACTTCATGGTAGTGTAAATTGAGACGACGGGGCCACTTCCAGCTCGTCAAACAGTTGGGGATGTGATATCGCTCGGGCATGGTGTGGAACTGGGTGAGCACCTTGTCGTCTGGGTACTTGTATGCTTGCCCAGTAGCGCTTTTAGAGCGGGACTGTGGTTTATCTGAGGACTACATACCCGGCACGCTTTCGCAGGTTTGGCGAGGCTTCAAGCGCTTGTGCGTGGTGATCAAACCATCCCGCTGGCGCGGATGTGTTGGAAAGTGGGGTGACGATACCATGGACCTAAACAAGGTGAAGGGTACATTCGGCTAGAAGTTGGAACTCCATGTCTAGGTGAGGAGCAACTCTAGCCCGTTGGCAGTTCTACGGCACCCAAATTGCATTTGCCGAAGGAACTGAACGCACAAAGGAGCACTGGTTCTTAGAGCTCGTAACCGAAAACGTTGTTCGGGACTAGCACGGGCGTATATTGCGGCTCCGAGGTGTGTGGGCAGAGGTGGGACGCTGACTTTGCCAAGGTCGTGATCGCATAAGAGAGAGTGCATTGTATAGTGCTATATTGCAGCGACTCGTCTTGTTCGCCTGCTATCTCGTAGCCGAGAAAGAATATATGAATCTATGAAAAGTATTTGGTACCGTCCTCCGGGTTTGCTGTAGGAAGCTCTGCTAGGGGAGGATTCATATTCGGAAGGGAACTTGCGAACAGTTCCAGTAGCGTCCGTATTCCAGGGAAGAGAAAGAGAAATGTAAATGACAGCCTGATATCGAGTTAGATTTTCGCAGCACGCACTAATAAGCTCGATGCCTAGGCGAGTAAAATAATGACCAGCGAGACAAAGTCCATGTCGTCTGCATGAAGCAAATGAGGTCCAACAGACGTTCTTCTACGTCGCGTGCGGGCCGCTCTAACGACGCGACACGATATGCTTTTCAGAGTGGCATAGAGTTTCCGCATCCCCAGGCCGTCCAGGCTCTGCTGCAGTGTTTGGGCATTGGCTCTCGACATTGGTTCTCGGTACGTGTCGGCTCGTGCATCAAACCAGACGCGAACACATACAGTAGCACGTACCCCCAATCTACGAGACAAGACACAGATCGGCGCCCATTGATCGCCCTGGAGAACACGTATCGCACAGTCGATGCCTATCCTATAGGCCAAGTTAAAATACCGCCTCCTTATTAAACCGTGGCTTACCCATTTATTCGCCCTAATTCGCAAGCGGGACAACCGTCGTCTCTCCGTGCCGGAAGGCCCGTAGCCCTGTCCTGATTATGCGGAGGCGAGACTTGCAGTTAGGGTCAGGACACGCGACCTCGGTGTCTGTTGTCATCCAGTCGTTCGGCGCGGTCGGGCGTTGCTTCGCTGCGAGCAGTGGAAGCACCGCACCTACACGCGCGTCTTGAGTCTATACTAGACCTCTAGAGAAAATATCGCACTAAGAGAGTAGATCGAAAAACCCTGTCCCGGCGGGAGCCGCAGAATTTCGCCCTCTAGTAAAAAGTGGTCCCCCGTCTTCGCTCCACATAGGATGCGCTCGCCCGGCGGGCAGATAACTTCGACGCGGAGATCGAAGAGCTCGAACGAGTCGTCCCTCTTGGTCGACTGAGCGCTCATAATGATGGTTTGGGAGGAGGCTTGACACACTGGAGGGCGGGAATGCTAGTCCCCGTGATCTACCATGATGAACCAATCGAATCACCGGAACTCCGGACGACTACTCAAAGAACAAGTATTCAATGTACCGCTCAAGGGAAGGTGTAACGCACTCCTCGCCTCGCCCTACCACTTCGGCTTCCTCTTCGCCTGCTTCGCCTTTAGCGTCCCACGTCCCTTCGCGCCCCTCACGCTCTGCAAATCCAGGAACTTCCTCTTCGCGTACCGTCGTGCCTCCGCGTCGTCCACCAACTCATCCACGATCGTCCGCTTGCGCTCCGAGCGCGGAAGGTTTTCGCTGCTTGCACCACCGAAGGGTTTGTCTGTCGGCAGGATAGTCCCGATCTTCACATCGTAACGTGAGCAAGCAGAACAAATAACAGAGAAGAGAGTGAGTGCTACGTACGGCAAAGTGCTTCGGTAGGCCCTTGATGCCTTTTCCTTCGCCCTCATCTTTGCGATAGAATCGTTTAGGGTCAAGCTGGTTCCGTAGACGCATCGCCTCAACCTCGCGGTAGAGCCGCGGGAGCTCCGATTGCGGGGGCGCAGGGAGGTCGAACCAGCTAGGGCCGGCAGTTTTCTCCTTGAGCTAGGTAAGCTCATCAGAGTAGCTCAGTAACGAGCGATCAAGGGAGGACATACGGCCTTTTTCTCCTTCTTTGTTAAGGGTTTGCCGGACTTCGTGAGCTCCGGGGGCGGTACTGGTGGTGCGGGGGCAGCGAGCTTCGATGCAGAGGCAGAGGTCTGCTCGGAGTCAATGTCGCGCATCGCAGAGGATGCCTGCCGGGAAGACCCTGCTTCAAAGTACGGTGGTGGGAGTTGACCTGGATCGAGGAGTGGTAATTTTCTGTGTAACGGAAATCTAGTTTCTAGAAACACTATAATGAGAGCGCGCACGGACTGTAGTTTGTCCATCGGGTCCTCTAGTGCAATCATTTCTCCCTCCTCATCCCCGTCTACTAGGGCTAGAATACCCTCGTTAGCCTTCTCGGCCTGTCGTCTGCGCACGTTCTGCCTCGCTAGTTCTAGGTATTTTTCGGGGTCGGTAAGTTCCTCGTCATCGGATATGCTAGTGGAAGAAGAAGAGGAGATAGAGCTGGTAGGCGAGTCCGAATCGGTGTCTGAACTTGATGGGTCGTCGCTTAGGGAAATGTCGCTTGCCTTCGAAGACAGGCGCAAGGGTGATGCTAACTTCTCAACAGCAATCGCTCGGCCCTTCCCCTTGTCCGCCGGTGCGAGTGCCATTGAAACGCGACAGACTGAATGTGAGAAAGTGGAAGAGAAAGTTGTTGCGGCAATTTCCGCGCCGACGCGTCGCGGGTCGTCTGACGCGTCTGGTTTCGTCGCGTCTAACCTCTCCGCGCCCACTAAGAATGCAGTCCCTCGCCCCCCGTCGTCTGGCCTCGGCATGCCGCCGCTCGACAACCCTCCCACCAACTCGCCGGTGGCATTCTTCTTCCCCTCAGTCAGCCCCAACACAAACACCCGAGCCCGGCCCGAGCCGTACGACGCACTTCGGCTACCGCACGGTACCCGAAGAGTCTAAAGAGTCACTTGTCCGTGGCGTCTTCGACTCTGTCGCATCAAACTATGACCTCATGAACGATGCGATGTCCATGGGCGTGCACCGGCTATGGAAGGACGAGTTCGTGGGGTTGCTGAGGCCTGGCTCGAAGGGCCCGGTGCGGTGCATCGACGTCGCGGGTGGCACGGGTGACATTGCGCTCCGGATGCTCGACCACGCGCGCGAGAAGTATGCGGATAGAGAGACGAGCGTCGATGTGGTCGATATCAACGCCGAGATGCTCAGGGCGGGGTACGTCCGATTTAAAAAGACCATGTACCACGACAGTGCGTTGCTCGTCGCTTGTTGGGCCGAGCGCCGCGTCGCTTAACACTCACGCGCGCGTATAGCGTCGCAGATCGCGTTCCACGAGGCGAACGCGCAGGATCTCGGTCAGGAGCGTTTCCTGTCAAACTCGTATGACCTCTACACCATCGCGTTCGGGATACGCAACGTCACCAACATCCGTGAGGCGCTTGCAGAGGCGTACCGCGTTCTGAAACCTGGTGGAACTTTCGCATGCCTTGAGTTTAACAAGGTCACGAATCCCATCCTTGCGCAGTGCGTCTCGACAACTTATTCGCTTTCATACTTATTCATGGCGGTACCCTCGCAGGCTATACGATCAGTATTCCTTCTCTGTAATCCCCATGCTTGGCTCGATCCTCGCGGGCGACCGCGATTCGTACCAATACCTCGTCGAGTCCATCCGGCGATTCCCATCACAGTGGGATTTTGCAAAGATGATCGCGGACGCAGGTTTTGCTACGGGCGAGCATCATTCCGGGAACGGTGGGGCATGGAGGGATCTGTGGGGCGGTATCGCGTGTATTCACACTGGTGTCAAGGTTTAATGTATGGTCTCTAATGTTACGCGATCAAGGGCTAGAGGCAGACTTAGAAATAGTGGCTGTAGCCAGTCCACACCGAACTTTCAAGTCCACATAGCGGCCGTCGTAACTGACAGGACGTCGCTTAGCATGGAATTCGCCCCGGAAGGGCACAAGCGGTACACGCCGTAAGATGGACGAGCCACTGGCTAAGCTAGCCGTCCAAATTCAAACAGCCCCGGAATATCGTCGGGCTGTCTGGCGCAGTGGCGGTACAGATTCTGCGGGCGCGAGCATGGCCCACTAAGTCGACATAGTCCTTCAAGCTGAATTTCGTTAGGCCGATCGTCCAGACGGTCAAGTGTCCAGAAGTCGTGCCAAGATCATACAGTACTCAAACCCGAGATTGATTCGACCTAGATTTGTGATCGATTCCCCAAGAGAGCGAGGAGCACCCCATAGAGCGGTGTCGAGCTTCAAGCTTGAAGTGTGTCCTGACTCTGAGCAGAGTGCCTGTCGCAGTAGCACGCAGAAGAAGTGATGACAGGATGATATGGTTAAAGGGAATGGTGACGGTTGCATTGACATAGTCGTCGCGAGAGAAGGAACTGAGCCGGGAGACGCGCCCGCTGGGTGGCGATGTCAGCGATGCCATGTACGCGTCGCTACGATCGCGTGCGCGGGCCTCCTTGCTCTCGACCACCACCGACGCTTTCGGTGGACGCCTCCCTCGTTTCGCCCCTCCCTCCTCTCCTTCGTCGCTATGAGCAACTCGCCTTCCCCCGCTCCTCCTGCTGGCGCCGCAGGCATGCAGATGCCTCCCGCCAACGCCGACCTTGCCACGACCTGGGCATTCCTCGAGGAGGGCGTCGACCACATCATGACAAAGCTTCAGACAGGTGTCTCCTACACCAAGTATATGAGTCTTTATACCGTCGCCTACAACTACTGCACGTCTTCCAAGATGCCCACCAGTGCATCTCAGGACGTGGGCGCTCCCGGCCGTTGTGCGTCCCCGGTTTCGTCTCTTGTCCGCACGGTTCGCTAAGACTATGCGTCTCCAGCCGGCGCGAACCTCATGGGATCCGATCTATATACCAACCTCATCCGATACTTCGTCCAGCATCTGCGGACACTAAAAGATGTGAGCCTTCCTCCTGGCATCCATCGCTATCGCCTCGGCGTCTTGACCTGACTCTTTGCACGTGCACAGGCGTCAGACCCGTTGCAGCACGAGCCATTGCTCCGATACTATGCTAGCGAGTGGGATCGATACACAACAGGTGCCAACTATATCAACCGCCTCTTCACATACCTCAACCGTCACTGGGTCAAGCGAGAGCGAGATGAGGGGCGGAAAGGCATATATCCGGTGTACACGGTGCGTACGCATGGTCCTCGTCGTGCGGCACGCGTGCTGATCTCGTCATCTGCACAGCTCGCCCTTGTGCAATGGCGGCAGAATTTCTTCGTTCATATCCAGAGCAAGCAACAGAAGCTTGCCGGTGCGATCCTCCGTCTCATCGAGCAACAGCGCAACGGCGAGACAATCGATCAGGGTCTCGTGAAGAAAGTCGTCGACTCGTTTGTCTCCCTCGGCATAGATGAAGCCGATATCAACAAGGCATCGCTCGAGATCTACAAAGCGCACTTTGAGACGCCGTTCTTAGACGCGACAGAGAAGTACTACAAGCAGGAGTCAGAGGCGTTCCTCGCTGAGAACAGCGTGTCTGATTACCTCAAGAAGGCCGAGGAGCGTCTACGCGAAGAGGAGGACCGCGTCGAACGTTACCTGCATACGACGACGCGCAAGCTGCTCATCCAGAAATGCGAGCACGTCCTCATCCGCGAGCACTCGGAGCTCATGTGGGATTCTTTCCAGAATCTGCTGGATTTCGATAAAGATGAGGACCTTCAGCGGATGTACGCCCTCCTCGCGCGCATTCCCGAGGGTCTTGAGCCTCTCCGGAAGCGGTTCGAAGACCACGTGAAGAACGCGGGGCTTGCCGCCGTCGCCAAGCTCGCAGAGTCCGAGGGTGCGGATGTCGACTCCAAGGCGTACGTCGACGCGCTGCTTGAGGTGCATACGAAGAACTCCGAAACTGTCAACCGCTCGTTTAAGGGCGAGGCTGGCTTCGTCGCCGCGCTCGACAAGGCCTGCCGTGACTTTGTTAACCGTAACAAAGCGACAGGCACCGTCCCGACACGCAGTCCTGAGCTCCTCGCGAAGCACACGGATGCACTGCTTCGGAAGAGCAACAAGATGGCGGAGGACAATGATCTCGAGGGAGCGCTGAACCGAGTGGTGCGTTACCATCACACCTGTTTGCCAGTCCTGAGTCTGAGTGTCTGGGTAGATGGTCCTCTTCAAGTACCTGGAGGACAAGGACGTGTTCCAGCAGTACTACACGACTAAGCTCTCGAAGCGTCTCATCCACGGCGTGTCGGCGTCCGATGAGGCGGAGGCAAGTATGATCTCAAAGCTCAAGGAGGCCTGCGGTTTCGAGTACACAAACAAGCTCCAGCGAATGTTCACTGGTGTGTGTCATCGACTTCATGCACTGGTCCCATGGTTTACCCCGCGCGATATAGACATGAGCCTGAGCAAAGATCTCACGGACCAGTTCAAGGAGCGCATGCAGCAGAACCACGACGACATGGACGTCAACTTCTCTATTATGGTCCTCGGCACGAACTTCTGGCCGCTCAACGCGCCTGGTAACGATTTCATCGTGCCTACGGACATCCAGCCGACGTACGACCGCTTCCAGAAGTACTATCAGCAGAAGCACTCGGGCCGCAAGCTGACCTGGTTGTGGAACTACTCGAAGAACGAGCTGCGGACGAACTACACGAACCAGAAGTACATCCTTATGACTAGCTCGTACCAGATGGCCGTATTACTACAGTACAATAAGCACGATACACTCAGCGTTGAAGAGCTCTTGCAGGCGACGGCGATCCCGAAGGAACTATTGGTGCAAGTCCTCGGACTGCTCACGAAGGCCAAGGTCCTCGTCAGCGACGACGACGAGCAGTTCGACCTCAACCCTAGTACGTCTGCGTCTTATCCCTTTCGTCTGGTGAATCTTATGGAACCATGTAGATTTCAAGTCGAAGAAGATCCGCATCAACCTCAACCAGCCGATCAAGGCTGAGGCCAAAGCGGAGTCAAACGACGTGCTTAAGACCGTTGACGAGGACAGGAAGTACGTCATTCAGGCGACGATCGTCCGGTACGTCTCCCATACCTCCGTTTTAAAATGCCGGCTCATGTGAGTCTGCAGCATCATGAAGGCGCGCAAAACGATGAAGAACCAACCTTTGATCCAGGAGGTCATCCAGCAGATCTCGCAGCGCTTCGCTCCCAAGATTCCGGACATTAAGAAAGTGCGGCTTGTCTCCTCGCCTTCTCCCTTCTGGAATAGATTCTGACTTCGTCACAGGCAATCGAGACTTTACTCGAGAAGGAATACATCGAGCGCGTCGAGGGAACACGTGACACCTTTAACTACGTCGCTTGATCGCCATTTTCCGTCTCCCCATTGTCACCCCCTCCTACCTTTCCCCTGGTCTGTGAATCCTTATCGCACTGTGTCATCGCTGTCATGCACACTCCGGCCGTCCGTTCGTCCCTCTGTCGCTCCCCATTTAGTTGTTCGTGTCCCCTCTGCCCTGTCGTACCATCTTGATGCCCGAACTCCTTCAGCCTATCTGTAGCATAATGCAACACGCACTGTTCGATGAGCGTGTATCTCTCCATGGGCGCGTCGTGGATTATCTGCGAGTCTGCTAATCATCGACGCTGAGAGCCTTGTATGAACACAGCTGGTGAGTACGATTATAGTCTGGCATCTTCCGCACAGAGGATGCCAGTGCTGTCCCCTCTATGACTCCTTCTCCTCGCCGTCCCACTACCTTTACTATGTCATAGCAACAACGCGACGAACGCGGGCACTACGAGCGCCGCAATCGTCGAACGTCCCCCGCGGCCATAAGTGCGCTGTGTGACACCACTCATGAGGAGCGCCTGCGATGACGCATGGTCACATACCTTCCCGCCGCGCAGCTTCTCCGCGGGCATCAGGACCTGACAGGCGGGTGTCAGTGCAAGCTTGCTGCCGCTCTAACAAGACATGCACGGAGGAACGGACGCACTTGCGGCATGCCGTACTGCGACACGATGTCGACGCCACCGTTTGCGTCAGCTAGGACGGGCGCGCACGTCAGGACGTCGATGAGCAGCGCGTGCGGTGCGAAAGCGCGGGGGACAATCCAGCGCGCGCCTTGAGAAGTGTCGGAGCCGACGTTAGTGAGGAGCGCGAGCATCGGCGGCTTGAGAACGGCAACACTGTGCTCCTCGACAGCGTAGAATTGCATCTGCGATAGGATGAACAGAGTGCGATAGGATGAGGAGATGGGGAGGCGCACGGGCGTTTTGAGGAAGTTGGGTGAGGAGGCCATGGCTTGTCTGCGGGCGGCATTGAGCGACTGGAGCAGGCGGAAGAGCGGCTTGTCTTCCTCATATGCGCTAAGCCAAAGCCTGCGTGTCGTCATCAGCAAGGCCGCTGAACCGGCGCGGAGGGGGCCGCACGCACGCTTCGCGGTTCGAAGGATCGCCGCCGCCTTGGTAGCCCTGCTCTGAACCATAGTACGTGATCGGAATCCCATCGTGTACGAACGAGAATACCATAGCGTTCGTGATGAGCTATAGCGCACTCAAGTCGGGAACAGGTTTGACTACGGACGGAGAAGAACATACGGCGCGATCCTGAGTGGCGGACGCTAGGCGCGGCTGATCGTGGTTCTCGATGAAGGACCCCGTGCGGAAGAGCCCGTTCCTGTACGCTGCCTGGGCACGCTGCAGTGCCGCGACGGCATCCGAGAAACGGCCTTGCGGGCTTGAGAAGACACGGAAGAGCTGGAAATAGCTCGGATAATCGAGGATCGCGTCGAGGACGTCTACAGAGGTCAGAGGTCAGACGGGGTGCGGCCCGTAATACTGTCGGCGCGCACCCGTGTATGGCGCAGCGTAGGCCGTCTCATCGGTTAGGACTTCGCCCATCGTGAAGACTCCTGCCGCCTGCCCCCATCCGGGCCAAAAGTCCTTGCGGATGTGTTTCGCAGTATCGATGCGCAGGCCGTCGACTGAGTATTGCCGGACGAGGTTTCGTACCCAGTCCCCGAATAGTTGCACGACGCGCTCGTCCTCCGTGTTCAAGTCCGGCAGCGGGACCGCCTCGTCGCCGAGCCAGCACTGCTCAATCACGCTCTGGTCGCGCGAATCACCTACGAAGCACTGCGGGTGAAAGTACGACCTGTCCGTGAATGGATGATAGAAGCCATCCAACGTGAAGCCATCCTTGCCTGGGATGGAGGGAGCTGCGACGTGGTTGATGACTACGTCAAGCATCAGGAGCATACCCCGCGAATGCAACGCGGCGGACAAGTCGCGTAGGTCCTGGTCAGTGCCGAAGTGTGAATTGAGAGCAGTGAAGTCCTGCGTCCAGTATCTATTCTCGGCGGAATGAATGGCGTGTTCTGAAGAAAGAGCTGGCAACACACCCGTGGAACGCTTCGCCGTAAGTGGTGTTACCCTCGAGGTTCGCAGAAACCGGTGATATCCAGATTGCGTCGAAACCCATGTTCTGTATGTAGTCGAGGTGGCGGATGATGCCCTTCCACGTGCCGCCACAGTACTTGCGCTGGTTTGTATCGCAAGGGTGTACAGCATCATCACTTGTCGCAAAACGGTCCGTGATGATCTATGAAACTCGGCCGCAGCGGCAGGCGGATGGGCTGACGGCGCGTACCTGGTAGATAGTTCTTGTGCTCCATTCTTCAGCGGTGGCGGCTAGGGCAGGAGCGGTAAGGAGCAAAATATGGACGAGAATAGATAGCATGTTGGTAAATAGATAGATAGGATGGGTGAAGGAGTGTAATATGGCCTTCGAAGATGTCATTATATGGCTTCAGAGGAGACACATTGCTCGCCAGATGAAGAGCCTGGATATGCATTTCGATACGGCACCGTGAACATGAATGCGATGTCTCTACGCGAAGACTCAGTCCGCGACGATCGGTCGCTTCGACAGCAGCCAACTATGTGCACTCGGACGTCCTCGCTGTCAGTTGTGGGAGTATGATCAGCATTCCCATTGCACACTGGCGCGCATTTCCAAAACCCGCGCGATAGAGTCAACCGATTTTTATGTTTAGCGAGGTCAAGTAGCGGGTACGGACCCCACTGCTGTCGATGGGGTAGAGAATGCACTGCGTCAACTGCTGCTGAATGTTCGCCGGTAGCATTTGTCTAAGCAGATGAAGCCTTAGTTACATCGTTGCTACATAAACGCTCAAGCAAACCTGAAGAGCACGCTTCCCATGGACGTTCACCCAGGCTTTTCAGGAGTTGCTGAAATACTGCCATCCAACCCAGTTTGCAATGACGAAATAAGAAGTGGTCGGAATGATGAGCAATACGAAGTACTTGTAGTGCGAGTCGGTTGCTATGACACGCAGGAACTGTAAGAGAGAGAGCGTCAGATTATTAGGGGGCATTCATAATAAGAATGCACACCGAGATATTTGGGACGGGAAGGAACGAACACAAGAGAAGAGCATAGAGACCCGTGAGGAAAAAGACAGTTGTCAGGGCTATGATCACACGTCCAGTCCGTTCTGAAGGAAGTGCCATCGCTTCCTCGCCGCTACGGGACGAGCATGGGGAGAGCGGGTGAGGGAGATCCGGGACCGACAAGGTCGCGGCCAGTCGCGCTCAGCTTGGAGCTACGCAACAGCCAATAGTCACGATCGCGATCACAAACAGAATCGAAGTGGCACTCACGCGCTGACGCGTGACGTCGATGAAGCCGTCTCGGCACTGTCCCGGCTGACCAACGCGTTGACTTGTCCGCTACCACCGTGACACTTTCCTTGCTGGCACACTGCCCCGTAGCCGGCATACTGCCACGTAAATCATGCCTACACCTGCGTCGGTTTCCGCCCTAATACGTCGTTCTCCAACCATCGTGCGGCTCCCGGACCGTGCTTTCATCTCTGTCTCTGGACCCCAGGCATCGGCATTTCTGCATGGCATTCTTTCCACAGCGGTACATGACCCTCCTCGACCATTCTTTTCCTCTTTTTTGAGTGCTCAAGTGAGTTCTTTAAATCATGTTTGCTTTCGAAAGCGATTGAATGATATGCAGGGACGTGTATTATACGATGTCTTCGTCCACACTCCCGCGCCTGCCGGCACGGCGACCCCCAGCACTAGCGCAATTCGACATCCGTCCTACGTAATCGAATATGACCCATCTGCACTGCAGCGCAGCCCAGAAACGCCTCCTCTTTTGTCTCTATTAAAGCGCTTCGTGCTTCGCGCCAAAGTTCGTGTGCAGGATGTGACTCCAGAATATGATGTCTGGGCAGCATGGGGCAACGCTAAGCCGGAAGTTCGTCATTGGAAATGGGCAGGAAGCGGTGTTGGAGAGCCAGTTTGGGATGGTGAGGAGGATAGTGAATGGCCATGGAGAGGTAGTGATGCAGGCGCCTTGCGAGACCGACGAGCGGTTGGGATGGGCACACGCAGAATCGTGCCGAAAGGCGTTCGACGTGAGCTATTCTACTCTCATGTCCCTCTTACACTGAACGACGTAGCCCAGGAGTCGAGCACACATGACGAAGCTTCACCAGATGACTACTTGCTCCATCGAATAGCCCACGGCGTCGCGGAAGGCGCGATTGACATTCCATCTACTCAAGCGTTCCCTATGGAGTCAAACCTCGACTTGATGGGCGGGAGTGCGTAAGCATGCGTTGTTGTCTGAGCCGTACTCATGCGCATGAAGTCGATTTCCATAAAGGATGCTATGTTGGACAGGAACTTACCGTGCGCACATATCACACCGGTCTTGTCCGCAAACGCATATTACCTGTTCTCCTTCAATCATCGTGCGCCCGTCTTCCTACTTTCCCAAATGTGTGCTCATCTCTGTCGTACATGCACAGGCCTACCGCTGATTCACCCTCGGAGTCAATAACCCACCCGCACGTTGATATTCGCGCTTCTCCGACACATCCTCCGGCGGAGGGTCGCATCCCACGCCCTCGAGGCACAGGACGCCTCCTCAGCAACATCCACGGAATCGGTCTTGCGTTGCTCCGTTTGGAACACGTCGATGGCGCGGCGCGGGGCGACCTTCAGCTTCAGATCACGAGTGACGTTCAGGGGGGCCAAGAGAGCACTGAGAGCATTTATGTCATTCCTTGGAGGCCCAGTGGGTGGCCAGTTCCGGAGGCGTTAGAGACCGAGTCCCAGGTATCCGGGAACCTGCCTCAATATGTACCCTAGGCGGAAATGAAGATGTGTGACGGTATATATATGTCTACTACACTCTCGCAAAGACCAGGTACCTTTCGGTTGACATAGAGCTCTGCTGCTCCCGTGGGCGTCTCTTTGAATGTCATGTTTGTCGGCTTGAGAATACGCACATACACCCATTATCGCCCAACTTTCTTCCTCCACACAGAAAACGAGATCGCAACTCTGGCAGCCAAGTATAGCCCAGTTACACCCAGAAGAGGGACTTGAGAATCGATACGGATGATAGCACCACACAGGCAAGCGGCCAAGGAGCGAGCCGGTCCGATTGAGCGTCGAGAGAAAGCCTGCTGACGGAGCTCGGGATCCTGTCAGCTGCAAACGCTGGGAGATATTGTGCCGCGCTACTGTTGAGGAGTATAAGTGACAGAGAGACGGTACTACTAGTAGTGGAAGAGGATACGCCGAGTTCGGTAGTGAGTGCCTCACCGAGGGAGATTTTAATGGGCAGCTCAACAATGTCACGAAGAACAAACGGATTTGGCAGCCAAAGTGCGGAGAAAAAACAGGACCAATCCTCGGACGGTGCTCACGAGGAGAGCAAGTCACCAATGCGGACTCAGCAAGAACATCGCTGAATTGGGCCACAAGGGTATACCGCCACTCAAGGAATACAGTACGCTTTGAAGAAGGACTAGGTGCGCGAACCGATCATGGAATAATATCCATGATACCGTCAGCGCGGGCGAGCGCTGCAAACCTTCCTCGTGAAACTAGCCTCAAAGAAACTAGCCCATAAAACATGGCTGGATGGCGATACTTTCGGAAACGCGACGAGAGGGGATACGAGACCTCGGAGATCAGACCTTTGTGGTATGAAGAAGGGATATGATAGGGCCTAGAGTATCGAGGGGCCTACCGGAACAGAACATGGTTCGGACCGAGTGTTCCGATCGGAGGGAGGAGAGATGTTGTGTGCGATTAGAAGGCAGCTCGGACTTTGTACTTGGTTAGATATTCGCTCCCTGGCTGGAGGCTTGGAGAGACGCCCGATGGGTATGACTACGCATACCACGTACTGCATGCGTTGTATCCTCGTCGACTGTGGCGGCAAATCTCTCCCCATCGCAGCAACATATACACTACAGGGAGATGGTCTAGAAAGGGGTCCGGACGTTGAGGGGGCTGTAGCCTGAGAAAGCGAAAGGGCATAGCGCGCGGTGGTACTAGGAGTCTAGCACGTACGAGGACGCGCTCACGCGTGTTATGCCGCTAAAATTATAAGGTTCCCAACATGCAGGATCTGTTACGCTATATCTTACGCGTGTTGTTTACAACATCCGTAGGCCTCATAAAATACGGTCAGTAATCTTGGGACCATTCGCGTGCCACAGCTCTACTTATCTCCAACCCTTGGGCACTCTCCCAATTGCTTCATGAATAGTCGCATCTCATCCTTAATGGATTCCGAAGGCAGCTCCCCGCCGCATTCAAGGCCCGAATGCACACTGTGCAGTGCAAACATATCTCTGCCCTCGAGTACCTCCTCAATATTGTGCCTGTAGATTTGCGTCAAGGATCCCCATACCACGAGTAAAGCAGAGCGCTCACTTGACCGTTAGATGCTTTCTGGCTTGCACGTATGAAAACCAGTGTAACGGTCTGATCTCTGAGAACGGGTTCCGCGGTGTAAGATCAAAATATATATGCGCCCGGTTGAAGTGCGCGGTGCAGTAAGAGCAGCCCCAGATGGGGTCGGCACGACGCCTAAAGCACAGATCGTTCGATGTTTTGAGCAAGACATAAAGGTTCTGGAGCGGATCGAGTAATATAAATCGTGGCGCGACTGAATCGTGGGAGGGTTCGTCGATTACATGTTTGACCTACCAAGTCGCATACAATCTCAGAGCGCGGCCCTCAATCACTTGGAGGATGGGACGTACTGCATCTCGCCAAGTCATGGGGACGACCCGTTTCAGGAACACGGGGCAGTCTGCGCAGAGGATGTAGCGTCGTGGGAGCTGGTCCATGTCAAACACTGTGGTTTTGCGAGGGTCTAAACCCACGAGACGGAGTATCTGACAAGCGGCATTGTAACCATCCTCCTGAGGACGTGCATAGAGCTGTGCACGGTCTTTGCCCTGATTGCACTGGTGCGCGACAGCCTCCAGACCGAACAAAGTGAGTGGATGAGGCACGTCCACCAGACGGGACGCAGGGCTCGTATCTGAGCTCGGCAGCGTGCAGCGGAAAACGTACACTGCGAGATCAAGTGCTGGGAGACGCTCGTTGACATTGACGAGTGCTGATACGGTGAGGGACCCTGTGTCTTCAAGGGTAGCTGAAGGCATTACCCAAGTCCTCGGGATGAGGGCTCTGAATTCTACAAAGCGTTTGCAGACCCATTGCTCTATATCCGTCATTGAGCCGTAGAGGGCGCCTTCGATATCCTCGAATACCTTCAGCGAGGGCTGGCGGTCCGGTTGAACGGCCGCCGCGATCCAAGGAAGAGCGAGAAGATTGTCGGTGGACGGCATGAACGGGATGACAATTGGGTCTATTCGACGGAGGAGAGTGACGTATTCCGAGGTCAGCATGTCTTGCCGTTCGGTGAAACGAGAGCGTCTCTCTGGCGCGGCTTGAAGCGCAGCATCCCGGATATCGTCAATGACGGCTCTGAGTATCGGTTCTACACGCGTCCATACTAAAACGACATCGGTCGAAGAACACAAGCGGAAAGGTCATCCTATGACTTGCCTCGATCTGTCAGTGGCTTGGGGACGCGCAGCTCCTTAAGCTGACGGACGCGCCAGTTGCGAATATCCTCCAGATCGTAGCCCAGGGCGACGAGGCGCTCCTCCGCCCTGAAACGAGCATACGTGAGGGCTTTCCAAGATATATACGAGAGACGCAGCCGTACTGCTTGAAACGCTGCATCCTTAGGCTGGAAAGCTCTTCGCCACGGTCGCAGCTTCGTTTGTCCTCAAGCTCAATGCAAAGATCGGCATGCTTTACGGATTGAACATGAGATTGGTGGGACGACATGCCGTATGAAGCGTACCTTGTTTATGTTTTCTAATAGTTTTTTCTGCCGTCCTATGAGGTTGTCAAGTGCTCGCTCGCGGTCGGCTTGGGCCGAACACTGCTGAGCAATGCTCTAAAGTTCGGAGCTTTGTGAGAGGTCCACACGCCAGAGAGAGGATCGTACCTTGCAGGCGGCATGAAACTGGTACAAATCTTCGTCCCACATGTGCTGCTTTTCGCGATTATAGCTCTCGCGTGTGCGAGCTTGAAGAGCACCGGAAGTTTTGGTGTTAAGGCTCGTGAGAGTGCGGGGAGCGAACTCGGCTCACCCCAAACTGAGGGGAGTAATGAGGTAACGCGTATCCAGCCTCCCTCAAAGGAGACCATAGACGGTCCGATGCCGCCTGTCGTCAGACTACGAATGGTTCAGTAAACATACCATAGTCAAGCGAGGATGCGACGCACTGTGCCTTTTTGCAAGTTTTACAGAACCTGCGCCTAAGGTGCCACGAAACTTTCGGTGCCTTCGCCCCGCATGTCTGAAGACCACTTTGATCTGCTTCTTCCAGGACAGCAACGGTATACGCACTGTACACCAAGGCCCACCCCACACCAAATTCACCCATGCAAGTTCGGACATGTCTTCAGGGCGCGGTGGATAATAGTTCTCGTCAACAGCGTCGAGGACATCCTTCCACACGAAACTGGATTGACGGGACAGAAGCAGTTTCCTGAACGCCTTGTTCGTCCGACTGAGGTTGAGAAGCTCAGCGGGGCCGACACGCGTGAATATCTGGAGGGAAAGCTTGAGCTGGAGCAATCCAGAAAACGCTCTGAGAGCGCACCTCGTAAAGTATGTCCAGTGGCAGAGAGGGCAGGGCACTGAGACGGCCCTTCAACCGCCTCTTTACATGCGCATCGGTTCCGCACTTGGTAGCCTTACGCTTCTTCGTGGGACTCGGAGTAGACGTGACAGGATCTGTATAGGCAATTTAAAGACAAACAAAATTGACTCTCGTACAAAGCGCACTCGAATGCACGCCACCGGTCTGGGTCTCATCCGTCTGTACCTGAGTTGACATCTTTAAGGGACCGTGAGAACTGATTTGAGCAGAGGGGAGGTGAGGCTCCAATTACAGTGTTGGGAAGGTAAGCCCTGGCGTCTATAAGTGCGACCTCTAGGCTGAAGGGAGAGAGTATAGTTGCTCGGGAGTTAAGTGACGAACGGGGAACGATGAAGGGCCGAGGCAACCCACAACGGCGTCCACGGCGCCAGCCGTACGCGTGCTTGCAGACCGATGTAGCGCGTGACGTGGGCCTGCGCGCGAGGGGACTACAACCGTGCGGACACAAGATGAACCTCCGCGACCGCCTGCTCGCTGCTCTCAGCGTCCTGCCGGGCAAACGAACATTCCACGTCCACGTCTTAACCACCGCGCCGTACAAGCATCCGTCCATATTCCCCTATGCGCTCCCGCGCCCGCGTGTCGTCGCCCATGATATCCTCGTCCTCGTCTCCGAGCAGCCAAACAACGACCCCGACGCGCCCCGCGTCCTCGTCGCTGCCATCGAGGCTGCCCTCTATCTCTTCCCCGCCACAGACACCGCGCTGCTCTATATATCTAAGGTAGATTCCACCGGCCAGGGCGCGAACCCCTCGCCCACCGCCCCGCTCGTGCGTGCTTTCGTCGCCTGGCACGCCAACCCCGCAACGCGCCCCGTGCATGCGCGCTACCTCTGGGTCCACCTCTTTGCGCGCGCCCAGGCGCAGTACCTCTTCCCGAACTCCGCCGAGCACCCTGGAAAGCGCCCCCTCAGCGACGTCCGGCTCTGCGCGTGGTGGCGGCGCATACTCGGCGACGCTACGGCGGACGCAGCGGGCGACGGCCTGGCGGCGCGCCTGTTCTACGTCCTACCCGGGTACTGCGCGCTCGAAGCCGCGCAGGCGCTTGGCGGCGCGGACGACCGCTGGACGTATGGCCATCCGTACACACAGACCGAGATCACGCTCCCGTGCCCGCCACCGCCTGGCGGCGTGCACAACCTCGGGCACGTCGTGCCTTCGTTCGAGGACGACCCGAAAAACCGGTTCATGGACGAGCTTGCGTTCACCGACAACGTCGTCGCGTCTCCTGCGCGCAAGCGTCCGCGGCTCGAGCGGCTCGCGGATAGGGACAGGGAGAAGGAGAAGGACAGCGAGGAGACAGGAGGGGAAAGAGAACGCGAGGAGGACCGGCGTAGAGGTAGGGATGAGCCTGCGAGGCCGCGGGGCGAGCTCGGGCGCATAACCGCGGACGAGTTCTGGGAGCGGATGTCGTTCCGGCAGGAATGCGTCACCGGCGCCGTGACGGGCTTCTTCGTCGTCGGCTTCGCTTCCCCAGCCCCGGCCGCACCAGACGACCCGCCCCCGCTGCAGCCGCAGCCAGGCCAGGTCCCGCGCGCGATGAACAAGCGCGTCCTCAAGACGCTCTCGACCGGCGTCGAATTCTCGACGCCCGAGCGCGCGCGCTGCGCGACGGAGATCGTCGAGAACGCCGTCCGCGGGCTCTGCGACGGCCTTCCGTCTGCGCCGCCCAGCAGCGCCGCCTCGTCCGCGCCGCGGCCGCGGGTAGACGCGTCCGGGAGCCTGCTCCCGGCTGAGCTGGTACAGGGCGGCACCGACGCGCCGCGCACGCCGCCGCGGAGAGCGCAGGCGTTGCCGAGCGTCGACGATGTATCGCCGAACCCGTTCGACGAGCCCGAGGCGACGCGCGAGACGTACGACGCGTTTATCTACGGCAGCGTCGAGGTGCGGAACGACTCGCCGCCGCCGCCGCTGCTGCTAAGAGAAGCCGCCGCGGGTCACGCGCCGAAGAAGGTGAACGTGCTCGCGGTGCGGAAGAAGAAAAAGGCGACGGCTTGAATCGGTGCGGATGTCGGGACGGCTCTTCTTGACTTCGCTTTCGTCTTCGTCTTCGTCGCGGGTGTTCACGCTGCTATCCGGTGCTCGGGCGCCAACGGCGCCGTTCGCGATCTCGTCCCCGTATCTCGTTCGCGCTACCTTGTCCATGCCGCTGCCAGGCCAGCTGCCTATTAGACTATATACTTTACTTCCCCACCGCCGCGTGGCCAAGCGCCGCGCTCCATTGTCCGGTTCGCTTCGGTCGAATTCACCACGTCAGGCGCAAGAATAGAAGCCCGCCCTCCGCTGTCGGTCTGACTGGATCAGTCACGGACGCCCCGGAAGCGTCCTGGTGGCGCGGCACCGTCGAAACCTGCTCGCTGCATTGGCTTGCCCCTCCCCCGCGCCGGAATGCGTTTCGCGCCGTCGGTGGGCTCGCGAACCGCTACTACGGAACGAAAGCTGCGGGCGCGGCCGTGCACGCATCGCGTCCGTGCCCTTACGCCGTCGAACGTGCCTCCGACGCAGCCGCAGCGTCGCGCCGGCTCCATTCAATGCACCTCCCGAAGCTCCTCATTTTCCATGCAAAGAACGGATGAGGCACCACGGTACTCCGGCGTCATGTCGTTATATTGCCGTCGCACGCAGCCAGAACAGAATGCGCTCTATACAGTACAGTGTGCATTCGCGACAGAGCTCGCATGAATACGCCCCCGCGCGGCGCAGCCCGACCGCGCGTCCTCCTCGGACGCGCCTGCCGCATCCGTCCGGCGGGGGGACCCACCGCGGCCGATCGCGGAGGTCGGCTGACCGCGCTCGCGCTGGGGCTCCTCGTCGGCGTACGGGAGAAGGCGGCTCGCCTCGCGCGCGCGCTTTGCTTCGCGCATAATGACAGGGTTCGCCCGGCGCGACGGCGGAGCCGGCCGCTACTGCACCCGGCCGCTGGTGTATGCGTATGCATCTCGCATCAGGCTCGGCTGCGTCCGATCGGGAAAGAGCGCGCGCGGTGCACAGCACGGTTGAGAGCCGCAGATGGATGAGAGCGCGGAGGAGCATCATAGCATCCGTCGAGGTCCGCGCCACGGCGTCGTCGGAGTGTGCGCGTCGAGGCTGAACAGGCGTCAAGCCCAAACGCACGCGCGCGCTGGGGATCAGCTGTACGCGAGGGCCATCCGTCGAACGGGCGGAATTGCACGCGTCGTCAGAACGGTGATGCTTGGTCCTGTTCTGTCTGATGCCCGCTTGCGTGGGCGCGGTGGGCGGGGGGCGTGACGGTGCGGGGGGCGCGCGGGTGCGACGGGAGTTCCCACGGCGCACGGGTGCAGTTGCGCGGCGGGCGCTGGCGACGCGTGCACGCTGCTGGGGGCGGGCAGCAGCTGATCAGACGCAAGCGAGGGAGGGCGAGATAGGGGTGCGAGGGCGTAATCTGGGGGGGCGGGCGCGGGCGACTGCGGGCGAGCCTCAGCTCGGTTGTCCGGGCGCAGTTGGCCGGGCGCGCGCTCGCTGGGAGCCGGTCTCTCTGTCGGGGAGGGAACGTGGCAGGGGGGAATGATGCGTCGTCAGCGAGAAGCGGCTCGAGATCTGTTTGCTTGAACAGCGATCGGAGGCCGAGGGCGCGGCGAGGGAGGAAGTGTGTGGGGATGCGGTGCGCGATGGGATGGGAGAGGCGTGGCGGGGCGAGAGGGGCGGAGGCGGTGATGGGCGGCGGTTGGCACACAACAGCAAGACAACAGCCACAATGCGAAAGAAGAAGAAGCGCGGGGTGGGGACGGGAGGGGAGGGCTTCGGATGGGAGGGCGATAGCGATGAGCGAGAGAGCGATCGGACAGATGTAGGGACCAAGGGCGGGCCTCGAGGCCGGCGCGGAGACTGCGAAGGCCTGCCTGGCGACCCGGGGCCCACGCGTCTGCCAAAGGACGGGGCGAGACGGGTCGGTGACGCAGAGAAAGAACAAAACAAGATGGGTGGTGCAGAAGGGGAGCGGTGCAGGGATGTCGATGGCGGGGCGCGGCCGGAGGGGATGGCCGAAGGGGGACTCGGCACGATGACGGACGCGATCAAAGGCGACGGAAGTGTTAATTAACGGCAGACGTCGTCGCCAAGTCGCCGGGTCCGTGGGTCTGGAACGGGCGCGTGGGCGGCACGAAGCTCGCGTGGACACGTCCGCGCCGGCGGGGAGAGCGGGCTCTGGCGGGGACGGCGGGGCTGGCGGGGCTGGCTGGGGGAGGACGGGGAGCGGAGAAGGGCGTCGGGGACGGGATGGCGAGCAGAGGCGGACGGTGATGGGGCAAGGCTGTTGCCTGTTCTGGGGCAGACGCTATAAGACGGCGTCCGGCGGCTGTGGACGTGTTCAGAAGAACGACCCGACTTGCCGCGTCCGGCCTCCGTCGCCTTTGTGAGCCTGCGCGCCCGTCCTCCTCCCCCTCCTCCTCGTCCTCCTCCTGGAGACCATCACCCATGACCATGTCCGTGCGCCATAGCAACTCCAATCACGCCCCCGCCCAGTCTCTGCCCCCCTTCTCCGTCGCCTTTTCCTCCGTCCAGGCCTTCGACTCCAACGCCCTCCCGCCCATCCAGCATTCCCACCAGAACGACATGGACGACCCCTCCCGCGTCCCAAAACGCAAACGCCCCTATAGAGACCGCGAAGATGGCCTGCCGTCGTACGTCCACCCTCGTACCACTCCCCGTACCTCGTCTGACTCCGCCCCAGCGCATCTCCCCCACGCGTCGTGCGCGTCAAGGACGAGGTCGACGAACTCGCCGATGACGCGCCCTATGCCCCCCGCGTCGTCCGCTCCGCCCCCTCCCCTCCGGACGCGCCCCCCTCGTCAGAGCCCGCCGCCGGCCCTCAGACCCTCTCGGGCAAACGTCGACGCCTCACCGTCCCGGGCCAGTCCCGCCCCGGCTTTGACCCTTCCAACGCCAACCCGCCAAATATGCCACCCGCCAACGGCCAATCCGCGGCCGACCTCGCCCCCGCCCCCTCTGGACCCATCCCGGAACACGTCCGAGCCAATCTCAGCGCCGTCAAGCGCTCCCAAGAGGCTCTCATCGACCGCCGCAACTCGCTCTCCGGCCCGGCCTCCTCGCCCAGACCCCCGCCGTCCCTCTCCGCCTCCGCAGCCGTCGCCGTCGTCCGCGGGCCTGTCCCAGCCTCGCGAAGCCCGCCCGCGCCACCCGCCCGGCTTCCGCCTCCGCCTTCCCCATCGCGGCCCGCCCCACCCCAGGCCGACGCCTCGCACCGCGCCAACGCGCTCCCGCCTCCGTCCATCTCCTTCACCCGCCGCCGCGCCGCCGCCGGCGGAAAGAACAAGCGGCCCGCAGACATCCTCATCTCCCCCCGCGACCCCACCCAGGGCCCCGTCATC